>JBAGKK010491178.1:0-15780 GCA_037177015.1 Euceroptres primus
GATATTTCCACATTAAATAAACGTTCAAAGAAAGGTTGAAATTTGAGACTTCTGTCTGGAATTTTGGATTCTTAATTCTGCTTATCGAGGAAGTTTGCCTGCAAAATACCAAAGCCCAAAAACGTTCAGAGAACGTAAGTTGTTTTCTTCTTAATAAATACGTCAGAAATCGCATACACAATCATTCTCGCCTTAGGGTTGTCCATAATCAAGAAGTCAAATTGAGTTCTAATAATCCAGAAGATTTAGAGAACGTTCATAATTATTGTAAAAATAAAAGCATTTGTACGTGATAAGAATCGAGTTATTTAAAATTACAATTCTCTTATTAAAGCCAAATTCGCTTCCTGACACGACTGAGAGTAAGGTAAATAACTGCTCTCAGCATATCGTGATAAGGAAATAATAAATTGGCTTAAAGAGCAAATAATTGTTGGATGATATTCCAACAATTCGCACTCGAAGCTACAGCTTTTTAATTTAAAAATAATTTATGAATGAAATAAAGTGAATCAGTTGAAATACATATTTAAATAACCGGAGATTGTCATAAATCGAGAAGAGTTGAACAAGAATCGAGCATTTAATATTTTGTGAATTATCCCAGACGATAGGAAACCGTTAGAATTTCAGACGGCCCTGACTTGTTAACGTTTAGAGAGATCTCGGTTTACCAGAAGGTCATTCAGGTAACCCTCGAAACCTCTGGTAAACCGAGATTTCCGTCCAGTACGAAAATAACGTCGAAACTGATGATAAAAACAATGAAAGAATAAAAACTGGTAAAGCTATTTCGCTTTATGAAAAAATAAAACACAAAACTTTCTTCAAAGAGCTACCTTTTGTTTTGCTCTGACTTTTTCAGGGGTTTTGTGTGGAATATAGATAGAAATTGGCGTGTTTATTTCAAAATTCTCTTTTGTGAATTAAAATTTAAAATTTAGTAAAGGACAACACATTCAACCCGAAACGTCAGAAATAAAAGCAAACTAAATTCTTGTAATATGGCAGCTTTGTCTTCAATCAAATATTAAAGTAAATAATTAAATAATTTTACTTCTTTGTAACAAGAGATATTTTTTGCAGATCCTTACTCAAGAAGATTGGAATGTTGTTCTCTTTAATGGAATGCAAAAAACTTCTCATTGGGCTGCACTCTACTTCGTCGCTTTGATGACTTTCGGCAATTACGTTTTGTTCAATTTGCTAGTTGCCATTTTAGTAGAAGGATTTTCCTCCGAGGTAAAGTAAACTTAAAGTATTATACAAAGTGCACTACTGACCAGGAGTATGAGGGACCTACCGCAAGCGCTATTGAAAATATAACTGGTGTTTGTACTGTAGGGTGTTTCAAGAATACATTGTAAACCAAGTTTTCGCATTTCTTTGGGAAAACCCGCCCGATAGATGAGGGTCCGCAAGAAAATAATGTCTTTTTACATTCTCATCATCATATGAGAAGGTACTGGTCTTATGTGAAAAATGACTTCTGCGGATTCCATCAAATGTCAACGTTTTGAGGCCCTCTGAGTCAGAAAAAATAGTTTTTACGTCGATGTCTGTCTGTTGTCGTTGTCGTTGTTGTAGTTGTAGTTGTCTGTGAACACGATAACTTTCGACAGAATTATCGGGTTGGATTGCGCTTTGGCACACTTAATAAGGGTGTAAAAAGAAATGATGAGTTCGTTAGCCAGCCTTTTTGTCCCAAAACTCAAAAAATTAGGGCCATTTTATACTTTTGAAAACAATTGTTTTCAGGAAAGTAAATTTTTATGGGCAGTTCTAGATAGCTGCTATAAAGCTCTACAAACTATCATTATAACATTTATTGATTTACCAATACTGACAAAGTTACAGCATGTAGAAATCTAAAAAAAATCAACAAACCAGTTTTAGAGGAAATCGAAAAATCTGTGAACTAAAGTTACGCACATTCTCATCACGTGACCGCACCAACATGCCTAAATATTCCTCAGAAAGCTGCAAATAACCAATCCTGGATTGAAATATTTAATAGATCCCTTCTCCTGTTAAATTCCTAAATTTTCTTTAAATTAAAAAAAATTTCACTTTTATTTGCTAAAAGAACAAAATGCCGAAAAATCCTGTACACTGTTTTATAGAGCTGCATGGGGAAAACTAATTTGGTTTCTTACGTTTTTTTCTTATCTCGCGTAGTTCTCTAAAAAAATGCAAATTTTCGTGCTTTTTACCGACTTGTCCCTGAATTCAAATTCTATATGGTATAAAAGTCAATTTTACTCGAGAACCACAGGAGATAGGGAAAAATTACTCAAAACAATTTTATAGATCTCCTTTAGGCGAGCATCTTCGGCCTCTTGAATTTTCTCCGTATCTCGTATCGTTCTGTCGGAAAACTCAAATTTGCGTTGAGTTTTTTAATTTTTACATTCTGATCATCATATGAGAAGGTATTGGTTTTATGTGAAAACTGACTCCCAATTTTTGGAAAATTGATTTTCAAAACTATTCAATGTTTTTAATTATTTTACGTACACTGCATATAATAAATGTTCAGTAAAAGTGTTCGAAAAGAAAAATTTGTTCAAAGAATATAACTTTCATGTTATTGTTGCTTGAATGTTGCGAATGAATCTTGTACTCAACATATCTTTGAAATTTTTAGCAGAACTGCTAACTTCTTAAATACATTGTGTAAGCAGGTGTCTCAGTGAATAAAAAATATCTTTTACACACAAAATGTGTAATATCAATATATTTTTGTTTTAACTGAAATAAAATAACAAGCTATTTGAGCAATTTAGAAAATACATGGCGCGCTGTGCACAATGTCAGCCCTGAGAAAGCAGCACTGACACTGTCGTACCGTCTATCTGCGTGACAGGGGAGCTAAAGTGGAGATTATCTTCTGTACAGATGTGTACCTAAGCAAATGCTCGCCTGGAAAACGTTTTCAAAATTTCGTTTCTTTTCTGAGATATTTGGAAAAAAATAAATTACTGTGATTACGGAATTTATTAGACTATTTTAGAAATCCATGCAAAATATCGAGGGCGAAGCGCGGGTATCGTGAAGAGAATGTGTTCCTTAAGGTCGATAGAGCCTTAAGTAAATTGATTTTCCTTTGAACTTGAAATCAAAAGCAAATTTAACAATCTCTTTAAAAGTCCTGAACGCTTTGAGGAAATTAAAGTTGATTTAATTTCTAAAGAATCAATAAAATGTTACTGAGTAGCAAACATAATCGCAAGCCCTAGGGGCTCTCAAACTTATTTTAATAAGAGAGAATTTCAAGTATCATTCTAAAACTTCGAAAAATAATAAAGAATATATTAAAGCATCAATGTCTGGTGCATTTCAGTTTTTATTTTAAAAAAATATTTCAAAAATAATTTTTTTTTCAAATAAAAACATGAAACACACCAGACATTGAAGCCACAATATATTCTTTATTATTAACTATAATTTCAGCGTTATATTTGTATTTCTCTCTCAACAAACATGTCAAATATATATGAAACGGTCGGTAATTCGGTATGTGTAACATACTCTTAAGCTCATATTCATAAAATTAAAAAATTTACTAACGGTAGTAAAAGTAAATCATGAGGAATGAACTTGACTCTGCACAAAGAATGATGAATATTCCGCGAGCCCTGAGGCGTGCTCAAACTAGCAAAAGTAGATAGGCAGGGAGGGTTCTTATTATAGATTCCGTTATCGACATGTTACCAACACTCGAGAAGCTTTGATGGTTCGTCCCCGTGCTAAGTTCTAGAATGTTCTCGAAGGTATGATGTTAGCGACAGAATATTCTGAAGGGTAATTTGGCGTAAACGAGGTGAAATTCCATTATATTTTGCATAAACAACTACAACGCCACCCTTGAGATAGCTATTGCAATGTTCTCGAAGGTGTGACGTCATCGCCAGAATATTCTGAAGGTTATTTTGAGGTAAACATATAATAATATATATTATATTATAATACGCAGATTGTAATTTAATATGGGTAATTAATTGATTGTAATTAATATGGGTAATTATCACATCCTAAAGCTACTGCGTAATATGTTTTACGAAAAAAAAACAGGGATGATTTATTGCTTTCTACTCAAATAATATTTTGCATAAACAATGAAGATGAATAATAAGCAAATTGTAATTAAAAATTGGTAATTATCACATCCTAAAGCTACTGCGTAATATATTTTATGAAAAATAAGGATGAATTATTGCTTCCTGTCGAAATAATACATTTAAATAAAAAATTTCTTTCTTTAATTATTTAGTGCGCAAATGACTAGTGAAAAACATTCTTCTGCAGTCTAGAACCTTCTAGATTTTTTAGATAAGGAGGGGGATATATTAATAAATATATTATAAGAGATAATGAAACCTACTTTACCGGCTTCGAGAATATTCTACAGTTGAAGTGGCTCATGTCTATGCTAAGTTGCTAGAATATTCTTGATGACGTCATCAAATTATACTGAGCAGTTTTGTGAAATGAATTTTGCGTAAAAAACTTCAAGGTTATTTATGATTTAAATAACGCATTACATTTTTACTTTGCAAAACGTTATTTTCTAGACGTGTCGATTATAATATGGATTTTATTATCGAATCACGGATATTAAGAAAGCGAAGAAAATATTTGCATACAAAACCTTTATAATTATCGATAATAGGTTCTCTGTTTTCCTACCTTAGAGGATGGCTAGACTCTTCAATGAGGATGAAAATTTCATTTCGGAGTTTAAAAAAGGCTGCAATGACAGTGGCATCGACATGCAACATTTTTGAGGAGCAAATCATTTAACTTGGTTGCACAGAAGTGTGAAATTAACAATTAACTCTCAGTGTCTGAACATTTCTAGAGCGATCAACAAATCATTGGCTTTATGTACAAAATTCTCATGGAAATGTTTGTGTTCAGAAGCGATTATTTAGCAGGAAAAGTTATTGGACGATTGTTTTAAATGAAAACTGTAGGAAATAGTTTTATATTTTAATAAATCTTTGAGATTTTAATTTTTATGTACAAGTTTCTTATGACAATGATTGTGTTCAAAAGCGATGATTTACCATGAAAAGTTCTTTTACAATTGTCTGAAATGTGAACTGTAGTAAACAGTTTTATATTTTAATAAATATGTAGTCACAATAATATTATTTTAAATAAATCTTTGTTATAGTAATTGTAATTGTAATTATTATGAAAACAAAATCAGAAAAAAGAAAAGCTGTCATTCGCCACTTGTTTCTCTCATACCGAGGGCTCGGCCTTGTTGAAGTCAAATCATTGTAATCCGATATCCAAACAGTTCTATAATACTTAAGTATACATTTTAAAGGAGAAGAAGAAGAAGATGAAAAAATTCAATAATGAACAGCGATTGATTTTTAAATAATCATTTTCATTTTATTGAAAAAACTCAATACAAAGAAAATCTTACGTATTTTCATTGTCTACCCAACTACACTGGAACCTCAATATTATTACCCTTGATTAAATTAATTTCTAGAATTTGTGTCGGCGGCATTTGTAGAGGAGTGGTTCCGAGGGTAGACAGGGAGGTAACAGTACAATATGTTTCCACGCTTCGTAAGCACTTTTTCTACCAAAGAAATATCTGGATATTGAACTTTAGCTATTTTAAGTGGATAAAAGCTGCCATACACAGGTTTTCAGTGTTAAAGATTGTAAGATAGTCTTTGAGCAAGTACGTTGTTTGTTCAATATTATTATTTACTTGATTGACTGTAAATATTTCTGCTGTCCTATTCGGCGCGTAAGATTGAAAAAAAAGATGTTTCAACTCACTGAGCCTAACTGTACTAATTATAATAATTCTTTTATCTACAGCATAAATGTATGTTTCTTAATGAAACTGTTTTAGAGGTAAGTATCGAGAACCCTCGTTGTAAATAAGAAAGCTCTCGAGGGTGTCAAGTTACTGTAAAATAATTTATATAAAAAATTCCGGGGACGCTTTTTGTAAATATGATTTCTCGAGACCATGATAATTTTCTACACGTTTCTAGAGTATTCTATAGAATAATTATTAAGCCGAAAGATTTAAACTGTTTTAAAGATAAGTTAAAGGCAATTCGATACCCGAAGTTCATGATACACATGTGCTAAGTTTCTAGAATAATTTTGCTTTTAATCTTATATATAGAAATAATTTTGTTTCTAGAATAATTCTTGCTTTTTAACCATATATGCAAATAATTTCGTTTCTAGAATATTTTTCTATAAGTAGGGGCCCGTTGTCACGGTTTCCCTTGTACGGGGGTGTTAGTCTGCTTGGTCCCCCTGACCGGTAAAGGTCTTTTTATAATAAAAAAGTCCTACAGTATAATTCAGGCATAATAAAAAGTATTTGTGAGTGTTATTCTTCTGATCCGTTCTAAAATTGGCGATCCTGCCAGGATAAGAGTACACGATCTTGTTTCTACGGAGAAATTTATAGATCAAACGACCCTATCTTTGGATGACAATCTGGAAAACGGAAATCACTACGGTGGTTCATATCGAGGAATAAATCCTGGACTCCGGACTGTTACTACGGTGCAACCCGACAACTAGTAAGCAGATTTTCTACAAAGAAAAAGTAAGCGATTTTAGAAAAAATTTAGAAATTCAGATAGAAAACTTGTGCTTAGGCTTCGGTATATTGTTGTTATAGCACGATTGCTTAAGCGCAGAATTGATTTTAGAAAAAAATAATTCATAAAATAAGCTAGAAAATTTCTGTTTAGGCGCTGTCATACTTTTTTAATAAGATCATCTCGCAAGTGCAGTGATTGAACTCAACATAAAATATCATATTGTTACGCGCCCGCGACACTTACACGCGACTCTCGCAATTAAAAGCTGGAGTTTCACGCTTATAGGGAAAATTTAAGTACACTCTGTCCGATCAATACAGACACTTCCACAGATTCTGATAGTTTCATATCTGGGACGTTTACGGCTGCTCCTACTATGGCAACGGAGGATTCGTCAAGTCTGGATGTCTTAACACTGATCCTGGATAAACTTCAGATAATCGATGAGAAGCAGGACAGGTTTGAAACTAGCCTGTTTACTTTAAACCAGGAAAACCTGAAGCGAGCTGACGAAATAAAAAGTCTTGCACAGTTTAACAATGCCTTGGTCACGGAGGATATATCGAACGATCATCCACAGCATTTCAAGTCGTCAGAAAAGGAAACATCGACGCCAGACGAGGAAATATTGTCGCCGCACAATCGCGCTCAAGCAGCGGGTGGTCTGGAGAGATGCAGCTCGCCCAAAGTTCCCCCAAATTCCTTCACACAGTGTAAGGATCAGTCGCAAAGTGTTCAACCCCTAAATTTCGTCCCACAGTGGTCTAGCACTGACCCACAGCTACGCGTTCAGCTACAGCCCTTAAGTTTCTGCGCACAAGTTATTGACCGGCAACGTGTTCAGATCCCAAATTCCTTCGCACGGTGTATTAACTGGCCACCAGCACCCGCTCATTGCACTTTTCCGAGAAGCAGCCAATCTCTACTGCACCGAATGGAAAACGTCGAACCGCTTTCCCAGGCTAAAGAAATCATCCGCGTGGTCGAGGTTCTGATTGGCCAAGATGATTTCATTAATACCGTAAAACGCGCTAGGCTAAGATGTTCCCAACCTAGTCTACTATTGGACTATATTTTAACTGAGAAAATAATTGGAAGTGCTAAGAGAGCAATCCCCGGCACTGTCCTAAAAATAGCTACGAGGATCTTTACAGCGCTTTAAAAACAAATTTAGCTACCACAACCACCCTAGAAACGTTTTCTTAAGTGTAAAATTTAACTTTTCTTCCGAAGAATTATTATCTGCACGAAGAGACCAATTATAAGTTTTGAAAAAAAAAAACGAAAATGCAGAAGCACCAAATATTTTTCAGTTGGATATACTTTTTTTGGTACCGATTTTTCAAACATGCGAACTTTGAAAATTTGAAACTTGCTCTCAATTGTGCTCAGTAAGGATAAGAAATATTCCGTCAGTAAACGTTTTTTGTTCCGATCAATACATTTCGAGAAAAGAAATTTTTGGATTTGCAAATGCTTCTTTAATACCGATTTTTTAAAAACGCACATTTTGAAAATCAAAACATTGTATTCAATTGTGTCGGCGAGGACACAATCTCTGAATAATATTAATTTTTGTTATGAGTTCCTTATTCATCTTGTGTTCTTTTTATAAAAATGTGTAATTGTGTATACAATCAAATTGTTATTGAACAAGAGAATTAATTTTTGTTATTTTCCCCAATTTTTTGCCTCATCCTTGATACTTATCGCGAATGGTTCGATAACGTTTACCTGTGAAAATAATTAAGTGAAAAATTTTACGCAACATTCAGTGTTCAATATAAACGAAGGATTTTGCAGTTATTTCAGTTATCATAAACCATTTTTACTGATTACAATTAATGGTAATGAAAAATAAATGAATACATTGTACGATAATACAATTTATATTTATTTCATAGTACATTTCACAGCGGCTAAAATATATTCATGTTAGCACGGTTTTGTGTTACTTGTATCACAGAACGTTTTTCCTCTTTGGATATTTTTATAAACATTTGTTATTATTGTTCAATATCATTATTATAAATTTGAATATTTAGTTTCATAATAATTCAATTTTTTATAAACTGTAATCCCTTTAAAGGAAATTAAAATTGTTTTAAATTTAATATCATAAACTTTTGAATACTTCTTATTATTTTATCAACAATACTTTGTGAAGAAGTAATAGGATTAACTTTATTCGATAACAACCCGCTTTTATAATTTTCGGCCTGTGGCCGCCCCACTATCGGTCGCCGGTATTTCCGGCGCGTGAAGTTTCTTGATTAGCACGGTCATCGATCTGCTTTCCCAATCGGGTGGATTTTTCTCCCAAGCTTTGATCGATTTTGGGCGCACTTTTTTCTTTCAGCCGTGAATCTTTGGCGCCTTTTTGCGCCCTCATAATTCTATTGGTCGGATTTCTTGACATTTTTGGCGCTATTTTCTCCCGCTGAATATTTATTTCCTGCGCATTCATTTATTGCTTCCGTCTGGAATATTCTAGAACCTTCTCGTTTCTCAGTATCGTACCAACTTTTGTCTAGTGCCCTTATTTTTAAATAGATATTCAATAAAATTTAATATTTAATTTTTTTATTGCTTTTCTTATTTTATTTTTATAGTAATTAATATTTTATTATTGAGGGTTATTTTGACCGTTGAATTTTCATGAGCTTAAATCGAGGAAACATGTTATTATTTTATTAGCATTTAAAAAAAATTTTTGGTTTTGCGCAAGATGTCAAACTTGTTCATAAAATCGAAACTTACAATTTTTTAATGCTTCGAAACGGGAGCGTCCATTATTGCGAAAGGTCTTTTGAGGTGGATGGGGGCTAGCAAAATCTTACGCCAATGTTAAAGTTACATACATTTATTATACAAAAATAGGGGGGGGGGGAAGTCGCGATGCGCTGTAACTTACCGCGAGGCAAGTCAAGCAAGTCGAATAAACGGACTCGTGAAGGGGGTGGTATTTCAGGCAACACTTGTCTGACTAGGAGAGATTTGGAGCTCGGAAGGTCGTAAGACGACAGGTTCTACTCACCGCTTTTCCAACTCTTCCTGTGGCCATGAGTGGAAAGCGGTGAGAGAATGGCGAGATAACGGTCGGAAAAAGGGAGATCGCTCTGGAAAGACAAGGACATTGCTTGCCTCTTTCTTGCTGTGGGATTTGCTATTCAGTTTAATTTACAGCAAAACAGGTGAATTAGCGACGGAATCGAAGTGTCTAATATTACGGTTTTGACGATCGCGCCATGTTACCGCCATGGTGGTTATAACAATTTTTTATCCCTTCCGAGAAAGACACTTGTTTGGCTTATCAAATGCAAGATTATTAAGAGAAGACAAGTCTTAATACTGACTAAAAAAGGAGATAACTTGGTTATAATTATAAGTCTGTCTTAATACTAAGCTGAAAATAAAGCAAATGATTCTACACTTTAGGAAATAGTCCTAGCTACGGAGCTTACAACTAATCTTGCGCGGTTTTCTTTCTAATTTAGTTATTAACTTAACAACGCTTCCTCTGAAACACATACGGCCTTACATCTATGTAGTAAGCCCTCTGGGATGTAATCAATTTGTAGCACCTTCCGGCGTCTGAATGAAGTGCCTCGTGACATTTTTCCCGGAGGTCACTTTATCCTTAAGCAACTGTCCTAATTTTTCTTGTACCGATTCTTCTAACTCCACAATACTTTTGATGCGACAACATTTGATGTGACTGGTTTGGGAGGTTTCAACAGTAAATTATTTAACATCATCGCGTTATTTTTGAAGTTATAGCAGTTTTTCCTACTCTGATATATTTTTATTTCATCTTAACTTTAATTTTCAGGATTAACATTTTTCTTCCTATTTAAAATGTTCGTATCAAACACTTTGAATAAATGCCTATCTTTCAACTCTAAACTTTAAACTTTAAACTTCCTCAAGCTAATACTAACTGTCTTATCATTTTCTGAATCTTGATAATCACAATCCTCGAAGATTTTAAATCTGTTGACCAATCTGTTGTTCAATAACCTTGGAATATTCCTACTCGTGTTTTGACTTCAGATTTTAAATTTCCGACTTCATCTTTATTAGTCGACAAATTAACTTTTCCTCCGAACTTGAGTTTAATTTTTAACATCAGATTCCTTCGAAAATTTTAATTATTTCCTATCTCTTTTTCCAGAACTAAAGGTTCTTTTTTCCTACTATTTCCTACTGATGTAGTTTCCACTATCTTTTCCTGTTTCATTTTCTTTTTATTAGTTTGTTTAATTATCCTACTATATACAATATTTATCGGTTCGGGTAAAGCTTTGGGTTGAGCTTCCATCTGATAACAAATATGGGGCTTTTCTGGTAACCACCATTATTCTTCAAAACCTAATTTTATTCCTATATATTTTAGCATATCATATCCGATAATACCTTTAGATCTTTAATTTGGTACCAATCTGAAGAGTATTCTCTTAGTTTCTTGACCAATTTTAATTGGAATAATAACTTGTCCTATTGTTTAAGCCTTTACATAAGTAGAAATGCGTCGCACCGGTATCGACTAGCATCCTACAATACTGCCCTTCGAAATCAGTCAATAGGTGAAAACTAGTTTCACCTGGTTCATCTGTGTTAGTGCTAAAAATTTTAAGCAAGTCGGCAGTTTTTGGTTCTACTTCCACCCTTAGTACCTGCCAGAATCGTTTTCCTGGTTGTTACACGCAAACCAGCACTCTCTTTTAAAGTGTCCTGGCATACCGCATAAGAAACATGTTAACGGTTGATTTTCGCCTTGGTTATGACTACTCGTTTGCGAATTCTGTTGTTGTTGTTTACCTAAGCTCGGGTTCGCACCATTTTGCGCGCTAGATTGAGCGTTTCCGGATTCCTGGTTCTTCCCGTTCGAATTTTTATTCCCTTGCGGGTTTCTCTTTTGGTTATTGTTCCCGTTGTTTTATTTTGGTTTCCCGAATTTTTAATCACTGGTAATTCTAAGTGTGGTAACCGTTGAATTAACATCGCGCCGGGTTTACTAGTATTTCCCATTGCAAATTGTCTAAAAAATTGAATCTATGGATTAAAAGGTTTCCTAGGTCTAAGTCGTTGGTTGCGAGGTTAGAATCTAGGTTTATAATACTGTTGATTTTGTGAGAAATTAGGAGAAAAAAGAAATCTCCCAGGATTGAATTGGTTACGATTTCGAAAACGAGGTCTCTGGTTTTGGAAACTGTTTCCCTGATTTTGATGGCCCTGATTTGAATTTTGCCTATTCTGGTTATTCCCATTTTGTATTCTACCCTTAAATTCTCATAGGTTCTACGAAGTTACCACACTAACCCTTTACAAGGGTGTAACTTCGTAAACAACTTCTTAATTTCTGTAAGAAAGAATGTATGACTGAAAATTGTATATTTATTAGTGATCTTAAGTTTTTTGACCAGGGTAATTAATTTAAGAGTTTAGATGTTGGAAGAGCATCAGACCGGCAATCTGAAGGACCTGGGCTCGTATCCCAGCGGAGCTAGGGAGCGTTTTTTTCACAACCTTAATAATCAATATTTTCAATAATATTGATTGGACCAGTAGACAGACAAAATTAACATCTAAACTCTGAAAATTGTATATTTTGTCTAATTTCTTCGGAAAATCGTTCTTGGACATATACCGATAAAAAATCTTCCTTGAAATCAGATCATGTTCTCCAATTTTTACGCGAAACCTGACACCACTCGAGCGCTTCGTCCGCTAGAATCGCGTCAAGATTTTCTAATATATCCACGTTTCCTATTCTGTGCCTCCTTTAAAACCTATCAAGATTTTCTAGAAAATGGGGCTGTCGTCCTTATTGTTTCTAAAGAACCCCGTACAAAATACATTAAAAAAAGTTCCCGGTGAAATCTTCCCAAACTGAGATATTTTATAGTTTTTGGTCTCCTGATCACGAAAATTCATGTTAAAGAGTGAAAAAATGGACAGTTTTTCGGGAAAAGCGGCTCAAATGTCGATTTTCATGCAGCAAAGGGAGGTGCCACCGACACTCAACAAGTGTTTAACACATCGCTCATAGGAACAGTCCACACGGCTGTCCGATTGACATTATATAGTTTCGGACTAGCTGATGAATAATGTCGAGGTCCGAAAATCGGAAAATGAAACGATAGCCGTTAGTGCAGCACCAAACTTCGTTTTTGTTTGGTATTATAAACGATAAAATGAGAAGTGGTAACTGTTTGGCGCAACAGTCACAGATCATGCCCACGAGGCTGTCCGACTGACACTTTGTAGCTTCGGACCTGCTGATGAATAATATCGAGGTCCGAAGGTCGGAAAATGAAACGATGGCCGTTATTGCAGAACCACAGTTCGTATTTGCATGGTTTTAAAATAGATAAAATGAGAAGTGATAAATGTTTGGCGCAAAGCTCACAAGTCTCATCCACACCAGGCTGTCCGACAGACATTTTGTAGCTTTGGACCCACTCACCAATTATATCGAGGTCTCACGGTCGGAAAATATAACGGTAGTTTGCGGAACAGCACCGAAGTTCCATTTAATATGGTCTTAAGAAAAAGAAGTCTTAACTGTTTGGCGCAACAGTCAAAGATCATGCCCACGAGGCTGCCCGACTGGAACTTTGTAGTTTCGGGCCTGATGATGAATAAAATCGAGGTCCGATGGTCGGAAAATGAAACGATAGCCGTTATTGCAGCACCACAGTTCGTATTTGCATGTTTTTAAAATAGATAAAATGAGAAGTGATAACTGTTTGGCGTAAAACTCACAAGCCTCATCCACACTAGGCTGTCCGACTGACATTTTGTAGCTTTGGACCCACTCACCAATTATATCGGGGTCTCACGGTCGGAAAATATAACGGTAGTTGGCGGAACAGCACCGAAGTTCCATCTTATATGGTAATAAGAAAGAGAAGTTTTAACTGTTTGGCGCAACAGTCAAAGATCATGCCCACGAGGCTGCCCGACTGACACTTTGTAGTTTAGGACCTGTTGATGAATAATATCGAGGTCCGAAGGTAGAAAAATGAAACGATAACCGTTAGTACAGCACCAAACTTCGTTTTTGTATGGTATTACAAAAGATAAAATGCGAAGTGGTAGCTGTTTGGCACAAAGCCCATAAGTCATCCACACTAGGCTGTCCGACTGACATTTTGTAGTTTTGTACCTACTAACCAATAATATCGGGGTCTTAAGGTCAGAAAATATAACTGTAGTAGTCGAAACAGCACTAAAGTTCCATTTTACATGGTATTGAGAAAAAGAAGTGGTAACTGTTTTTGCGCAACATTCACCGATCATGCGCACGAGGCTGTTCGACTGACATTGTATGGTATTAAAAAAGATAAAATGAGAAGTGATAACTGTTTGTCGCAACAGTCACCGATCATGCCTACTGGGCTGTCCGACTGACGTTTTGTAGTTTTGAACCTGCTGATGAAGAATATCAAGGTCCGAAATTCCGAAAATGAAACGATAGCCATCAGTGCAGCACCATAGTTCGTATTTGCCATGTTTTAAAATAGATAAAATGAGAAGTAATAATTGTTTGGCGTAAAGCTCGCAAGTAGTAGTTGTCGGAACAGCACCGAAGTTCCATTTTATATGGTATTAAGAAAGAGAAGTGATAATTGTTTGGCGGAACAGTATCCGATTAGGCCCATTAGGCTTTCGATTGACATTTTGTACTTTTGAACCAGCTGATGAATAATATTATTTTAAAATTTCTACAAATGGCTAGATAACCTCTGATGAAGCACCAAATATTGTTACTTTGCATACTCAAATAGGTTTTAGGAAAATCTAATTTAAATTTTGAAGCTCAAAAAGGTCAGTTTAGTTTGGGTTTTGATGTTCTCGTCTCTGAGCACCGTCCATGATCACATTGTGAAGCGATGTTGGAGGATAACGAACATTATTTTTGTATCGAGCATAGCCAATGTACCATAATACGGTAGCAATATGTGCACATGAGCCAAGGGTTCGTGCGCCAGATAGGCACATACAATAGTAACCTTGAATAGGATCAGGATCATTTTCATCCTAAGCGTCATGTTCTATGTCTTCAATAGGCACATATGCAATCCAAAGTTGATGTTTGGTCGCATTACAGAATCGTGAAAAGACTCTGACTTTAATCAATCCTTGCTCTGGGATCATCTGCGCATGACGCAAGACTTTCAATTGAAACTCTTCCTGCTCATCTCTTTGCAGCTTATCTTTTATGTATCCTGGAGCTAAGTTTACCTGATAAACTCCAACAATCAAGTCTCTCAAAAATTCTAACGTTAAACGTGGAAAGTCTCGCACATGTTGAGAGTTTAAGCGCTTTCACCTCTGAGCATTTCTGGCTTGCATGTTTTCCTCTTCTACGAGCGCTTGAAGAACGTTCACCTCCCGAGATCTTTGTAGCAATTCTCTTGCCAGTTCTTCATTTGCACTTTGCATCTCAATTGGTGCATAGTACCTGTTTATTATGGCACCAGCAATTCGGTAAAAATCGCCGAGATTGTGAAGATGCGGAACGCGTATGACTTGAGCGAAGAACTTGAAAATGGACTTAATGTGACCATTCCTAGCCTCAACAATCCATCTTGTTTTTGTCACCAATCTTGATTCATTTGCTTCTTCAGTCAGCAGTTGACGTTGCCCTTGTTGAAGTAGCGCGGGCATTTTCCAGTAAATGCCAAGGTTTAGAAACCGCTCTGTGGCATCTCGATAGCCTCTGTCAACCACAATAATCGATCGTTCAGGGAACCACTCTCTCATCCTATCTTCATTTCTTTCAAACTAATTTCGAAGCATAGCAGCGTCGTTGTTCCTGCTGTCTGAGAAATATGGTCCATGAATGTCGAGTATATATCCATTTGGTGACACTATCAGTGAAGGTTTCACTAAGTGGCGTCCTTTATGCACACAATATGACTGTCGCAAAGTGCGGCAGTTACTACTCTTTTAGATGTAACTGTAGGTACCGTTAATGTACACGATAACTCTTGGAATATCTGGATTTGGATTGTAGAGCTCATTTGCAAACTCGGTTACATGTCGTTCAATATATTCGTCTGGCGAAATTGAATCAAAGCCAATATTGACAGGTACGAATCGTAGCATCAAGGACTGTCTGACATTGGCGACAGCAAGACTTACAGCTTGTCGGCTTGAATACTGAAACATC
>JBAGKK010491189.1:0-35478 GCA_037177015.1 Euceroptres primus
AGTGATGCCAGAGGATGAAATGAAGTAAACAAAATTCTACGTAAATTAAAAAAAGAAAGGGCCTTCTAGTCCTATTAATTTGTGATTTGTGATCTTTCAAAAAATCCCATTTTTTTGGATGTTTTTTACTAAAATCAGAAAAACTGTATTTTTTGAAAATACCTCGTTTCTTGTTGATTCTCCGATGAAAGGTCGAAAAAGAAAATTAAAGTAGACTCAATTTTGCGTAAAATGGGATAAAATAGAGTGTCGTAGCCCTAATAGGTCACTAGTTATGACCCTGGAAAGTGAACCCTTTTTGCATATAATCACCTCAGCGTACCATACCGAGCAAGTACGGCATATTTGAACATATTTGAACATTTTTATGCAAATTAAGTGATTAACACTAATTGCAAGTAAATAATACATGCTTTTTTATTGATAAACAATTGATTGTTTATAACAAATTCATTTAAACACCTGTTTTTAGTACTTTTTTACCATTTTGTTTAGTTTGTTTTGTTATTTTGTTTAGTACTTTTGCGGCAAAGTACTAAACATTTTATCGCAAAAGTACTAAACAAGTGCAAAATTTTGTACTTTTTTAGTACTTATGTGGCAAAAAAGTTATTATAATTTACTATAAATGTGCAATATGCCTTTTGTTATTATTAAATGTATTGATACAATTTATAAATTATTTAATACATTTTTCGACATACAGAACGAATCACAAGATTCTATAGGATAATTGTATAATAAAATATAGAGAAGTTGTTAAAAAAATTTTATTATTTTGTTATACTATTTTGTTATAAACAATGACTATTTTATTATTAACATAAGGCATAAATATTTTATATATTTTGTTATACTATTTTGTTATAAACAATGACTATTTTATTATTAACATAAGGCATATTCGATATTCATTATAAATCAGAATAACTTTTTTGCCACAAAAGTACTGAAAAAAGGATGAAAAGTTCAAAAAACATGTTTTTTTATGATAAAACAATTACTTGCTTATTACTTGTTTATGATAAACAATTATTTATTTATTATTATAGTTTATTATTAAGAAAAGGCATATTATAGATTTATAACATATTTTAATAACTTTTTTGCCTCTTAAATACTCAAAAACTGTCAAAAAGTACTTAAAAAAGGTGTTTAAATAATTTTGTTATAAATAATTAATTGTTTATTAATAACAAAAGGCATATTACACATTTATAATAAATTATAATAACTTTTTGACACAGTGGGCGTAAAATGCGTCTTTACACACCCATATTAGTGCGTAAAACGGCTTATGACAGCCACTAATATGGGTGTGTTAAAAACGCATTTTATGCACACTGTGTCAAAAAATATCGTATGCAACTCGTGCGTACGGTTTTACGCACATGTTGCATAATATACTATTATAGGGAAAACTATAAAATGCCTAATTTTATAAACGAACAATTATCAAATTGATTGCAGTCAAAAATATCTACAGAATTTTATTTTTACATAATAAAATATTTCAAACATTTGCATTTAAATATATTTCAAATTAGTTAAGCTACTAGTGTCGTGTCAGGAATTATTTTTGGTGCCCCGAATTTAAATTTAGGAATGGCCAGTGGCAGCTCAGATAGAGAAGAGAAATTATTAAAAGTCTTTCAGAAGAAATTTAAATTGCTCTGAAAAATCTTGTAAAAAAAATATCATACTGTTTTATATTTTCTTCTGAACATATTTGTAACATTAAATTCCAGCCTATTTATTTACTGTCACTTCGGTAATTATTAAAGAAATGTTCAGTTCCTTTACCGAAAAATCATTTAAAAGTTAGCGAATTTTTTTCATATCTTCAATTCCGGAATAAATTTGGTAATTTCTACAGATCAAAATTTTTCCGTGTACAAAAATTCAAAATTAAACTCTCATCCACCATCAATGGGTTAGTTTTGACTCTTATGTCTCGGCAGGATACATTTTCGTTTAAAAATTTTTTTTTTATCCCAGCCTAGCCTCCGTTCTGCCTTCAGGCATAAAGAGGCGCAACGGGAGGATCAGATGCCATGGGAAGAAAAGAAAGAGAGAAAGAAAAAAGAAGACGAGAGAGAACTGCGAAGAGAAGGGCAAAAGAGATTGAGGCTCAAGTCGATCCCCGACGCGAAGCTAAACTTCCGAAAAGGAACATTTGAAAAGCGTCAAGTGCGCCAATCATCGGCCGTTATTGGTGGCAATTATGATAATAGCATACCTCGAGCGTGAGCCGTCGTATCGACTCTGGTTCAAGCAAGGCAAGCCAGAACACTACTGGCCTCTATTAATCATATAAATGATTCATTACGCGCGAGAATATTATTACTCGCGATAATTACTTCAAAATTACTCGAGCAAAACCCAATGCTCGCCTTTTATCGTACCATACTTTGTTGCGTGGCACTTTTTGTCAACAGAAAAGTTGCTTAGCTCAGTTCTCGAAACCGGTAAATAAATCTCACGCATGCAGGTACCTACGGTAAGTTTAATGCTTAAAAAAAAATCGAATCAGAGCCACTGTGTTATTAACTTTGATTAAAGTGTATCATTGAAAATCGTTGATACTGTGAAGTAATACTTTACAAACGACTTTGAGCACTACAAATTAAAAACACGAACAGCATTAAGGAAACGTGCTATGAATAGGTTTATAAACGCACATACGCATATGAACACACGTTGAAAGAATTCTAATTACGTCTTGTAGAGACGCTTAAGATTCTTCGGAACGTCTGTTTTAAATTTAAACGTGTGATCATAAAACTGATCTCTTCATGCAATTATACTTTGCTGCAATTTTACTTATGCTCTATGTGCCTGAAGTTCTGAACGTTCAAATGAACGAAAATTTGTTTCATAACTAAAATTTAGCTTGAAATATTGTTCCAACTACAAAATAAAAAGAAGGATCATAAGCTTTTTCATCATTATAGTATTTTCTTTATTAATAAACAAATATTTTGGAACAAATTTGAGTTTAAAATTAAATCAAATAATTTCGTTCATTTGAACGTTCAGAACTTCATGCACATTATGCTCTTTTCTTTATCTACAATTGAACCGCCGCATCGTAGATGGAGGTATAAAATTTCTTGGTCCAAGCATAATGACCTCTCACCGCTTTTGGAAATTTTGTTTAACTTTGACTTTTGAAACTTTATTTGGAGTACTTAATTTGCTTGGATATCAAAAAATCATTTTTAAATTTTAATGTTTACATTGTCAGGATCTGTTTGCGCTCGGACCAAGAAATTTTATACCCCCTTCTACGATGCGGCGGTTCAATTAGAGAAAAAGAGAACCGCAAAAAATTGCTTGTCGCTAGTGATTATAAAATAAGCAATAGAAGAACAGTAAAGTTTTAAAAAAGGATATGACCTTGCGAATAAGGTCATTCAGTTGCTTTAGATGTTGTCCTCAACATAAAATGTACACGAAGATGCGAAGTGATATCGGATATTATGTCTCGACATACGTCCCACGCATCACCGGTTGTTTTCGTTACTTGATTGACTAGAAAAAACAATAATATCAAAGAACCTAATCCTGCAGCTTGATTGGCTCATCCCTCATCTAAACTCGACATTTTCACGTCGCTGCTTTCAAAAAGTAATATCTCCTGGCACATTGTTGGTTTATCCGAGTAGCAATTATATGTCATGGAAGAACTGAGTATAGCTTTAGGTTTCTAATTGGACACGTGTAGATATATTTGTTTTGCGTTCGTCGTTATAACCTCAACACATTTAAAATACGCATGTGCTTGCTCTACAATACTATACAATCATCGATTCTATTTGTTTTCATCATTGTGAAAGTTTGTTTTGTAGTTTTATAATGTACAAGTTAATTATAATTTAAGCATGGAGATTAAATTTCTATCGCAGGTATAATTAAGTATTGCCATAATTCTTTAATAATTAAATAAGAAGATAAAAGTATTTGATGCGATGGGTACTTTCCTTAATAATTAAGGAAAGTATCCGTCACATCAAATACAAGTATTTCAAACAAGTATTTGATGTGACGGATATTTTCCTTAATTATTAAGGAAAGTACCTATCACATCAAATACTTGTTTCTTCAAATTAAAAACATATTTCTCTCAATCAATGAATATTTCACAGCACTGAGTAACCATTATTTGCTATAGTCAGTTCAGTCATTGCATTTCTCACAACCAAAATATTCCCTTAAACTGAAGAAATATGTGACCGTCCGCGAAGAAAGGGAGCTACATTTTACAGGAGGAACGATTGAAGAGGCGGTCCAACACAGAAACACCATGAGAGGTCCTCACTTTACAGTTTAATAACAATTCGACTTTTTCAGGTATAGGAATATTTTTTATTATGAAAGAGAAAATAAAAAACTATCGATTGGTGTAAAAATCTAAAAATAGAGCTTTTGGGCGTTAGGTCCCTTTCTTCGCGGACGGTCACATATTTCATCGATCATATTCACTATTCAGCACTACACGGAAAAAAATCTTTTGAAGAATTAGGTATTTAAATACTAAGAGCAGGCATAAGCTATCCCTAGAATCGAACTAGGGAAATGAGCACATACCTAAAAGTGGGATTTCACGTCATACCTTTTTTTAAGTAATAATAATACTTGTAATACATATTCTAAATACCTAAAGTAGATATTAAAATTTCTAAATTAACGATTATGGAGCTGAGACTATTCTTGACAAAGACTTATTCTTAAAAATGAAATCAAACTTACAAATGGAAGCTATTGGTTATGCGCTATAAATAAACGTTTATTTTAAAATAATAATAATTAAATAGTTTTTTCAAAATATTTCTTAGTTTGGATTAATCTAATTCACACATCCTTTTGTTCATAGTGTCCAGTAAAAGGTCAGTATGAAATTCAAGGACATTTAAGGAAATTCCAAGGACATTTTCAGAAAATTTCAAGGACATTTTCAGAAAATCTCAAAGACATTTTCAGAAAATATCAAAGACATTTTCAGAAAATCTCAAAGACATTTTCAGAAAATCTCAAAGACATTTTTAGAAAACCCCAAAGACACTTCCAGGTTGTTTTAGGACACTAGGTTCCAGGTTGTTTAATACAACCGTATTTATTTTACTAGAATCGGTTCGAAAAAAATATCATTACGTACGAATGTATACATGTAATTTTTAGCGAAACTGAGGTACATTTTTTTTAGGTTAGTTGCTGATAAGATTTTGAAATAAGATCAAATTCGAGAGGATATAAAAAATTCAAGGACATTGCGTAAAATTCAAGGACATTCAAGGACTTTTTAAAGACAGACAAAATTTAAGGGCATTTCAAGGATTTCAAGGACCACTGGACACCATGTGTATACAATAATAAAAATAACATCGGAAATTAACGAATCGAAGTGAAACAGATTATTAAATACATAATTATTTTTGATCAATTAGTTAGGGGTGTGTCTTAAGAATAATAATAAATAATAATAAATAATAATAACAATAATTGCATAATAAAATAAGAACAATAATAAAAATAACATCAGAAATTAACGAATTAAAGTGAAACAGATAATTAAATAATTATTTTCGATCAATCGGTAGGGTTTTGTCTTGGCCGGTTTTTGAGAGCGAATATGTCAGCATTATCGTCTTCAATTTGCATAAAACAGATTTTGATCAATCGTTGTGGTTTTGCCTTGTCCGGTTTTGTTAGAGCGAAGGTCGGCATTAACGTCTTTAATTTGTATAGAAATTGTAGATTATCTTGATTTTTTTGTAACTTTCAAAAAGTGTATACAGTGTACATGTTTAAATTTAAGGTTAGGTTGCTAGGTTAGTACAATGAAATCTATATTTCTACAATTTAACCTTGAAATTCGGAAATGTACTCCCCGAAATTCCACCTCAGAAGAAATTTATCGGCCATCGTGAGATCACAAACAATAATAATTTAATTTCACAAACAAATTCGCACGAAACTGACTCATTATCTTTTATTATTTACAAAATTACACACGACATAAGTTTGTCCGACATCTTGAATTTAAATTTATGCGTTAATTAGGGAAATGAAAAACGCACATAATTTAAGAAAATAATCATTTCCCTGAATCAGGGATTTCAAACTGAAGACTATTTCAAGTGTTAGTTTCAAGTATAAAGACAATTTTGAGCTATTTTAGAGATTAGAATACTTAAATCAGGGTATTAGTTTCATCTAATATAATGATAAGTTGGTGCTATTTTAGAGATTAGAATACTTAAATTAGGTATTTCTTTGTTTACGTGGTTCAGACACTAAATTTTTTCCTAATTCTGCAACAGATTTTTTCCGTCTACCATATATTTAAATCAAATAAATATTCTTGGATTCAAGTATTCTTTGTCGTCAGCATCATATTATTATGTAGAACAATGAAAATGCGAACTATGTATTCTTGTACTAAAAGCAGAAATTTAAAAAAAAAGAAAGCAATGAACAGAAATGTAGAAAGGATAATGAAGCTAATTTCTAGTAAACAAATGGCAACGCACAGCCCGCGAAAATGTTTCGTGCTAGCAGGAGAAGAATCGTTGGAAAGTAGAGGGTAGCAGGAGAAAAATGAAGATAGAGCTCGCGGTTTAGCACTAATTTCCGATTCGATATGAAGATTTACGTGCCCTTGCGACAGAACGGGTACTTGGCGTTAGACAATGAACCGCTTTGAGTTCCCATGAACGGATAGCCGGTGGATGGAAGGCGCTGCAATTACGCGGTAATTCGCAGGTGTTGTGAGAAAATGGCGGTTACTGGATGTTTTCAGCCTTAATCGCAGTAATTTTTCTGCTATTACTAAGTTTATCGGTACCGTACATTCGACACGTTGCGGCTTAAACACAATTTTATTATTACGGTCCCCTTCACCGTCCACGGATAGCCTTTGGTATGCACGCACAGAGGAAGCTAGCTAGCCTCCACCAGTAAACCGTGGAGGAGGGTCGTATGTGCAGATGCAACATACGTGACTCATTACACTGCAATTATGATTAAATATGTTAACGAAACAAACCTGAAAATTTTTCATTTTTTCACTTGACGATCATACTTCAATGATACGTTAAAGAAAAAAAAAACGAATTGTGCAGAAACACAGAAAGCAACGGAAAACGCTCCGGTAGCAAAAATCCCGTTGTCGGAAAGTCCCAGGATACTGGAAAAAGTGTCATTTGAAGAATTGCAGTAAAAGAGCCACAAAGAAAAATTTGTCGGAAATATAAATTCTATATTGTACTTTACAAAGTCGTATTAAGGTAAATTTGATTACATCTGAAGCGATTGTTAATTTAAATGTTACTGCTGAAGAAGTTAATGTCACATATTATATTTTATATAATGCTACTACATATTTCAAATACCGCGACAGATTGTATACTCTTCAATATGGTTAGATGAAGAAGAATATAATTATGTTTCAAACGGGTCGAACGAAATCAGAATAAAAAATGTATCCATAAAAAAGTGACAGACGAAAGACAGGTCGAAAGGGACGTTCTCTACTCTTCTACTGTATAGTAGTCTAATGGTGACTGGATCACGAACGACAGCGCTCCCGCTATTGGATAATGGTAGATTATATCTATCGTAGCTTCGTTGTCCAATCTCCTTCATTCCCGAGACATTTAGAATGAAATTGTCGAGCAAAAAAATTCAACGTGGATAGAACGTTGGACATTCAAAATGCAGATCAGTTCATTCAACTTTGCAGCTGATACCTTGCAGCTTAGAGATTAGAAATAGGCTTGAAAATTCGAAAATATATGCATTGATGAAGAGCAATAATCTTGATTCAGACAGGCATTCATTTTCCGAGAAAAAGAAAACAAGATTCAAGGTGCATAAACTCTACCGATCCTCCAAGAATAAATAACTTTAGAGATGTGCTTGAATTTCTATTTCAGTGCTTTTTAAAATCAGAATAATTCTAAAATATTGGTTTATTCACAAAGGACATAATGATAAAGTTTATAATGCATCTTTGATTTGTAGCTCAAAGAATGTTTCAAGAAAAATTTTTCAGTTGAGGAAAAAAATTTCAATCATTTTAATTTGAAAAACTTCAGATGTATCTTCTGAATAATTGTACACATTTGCTAACACTTACAGCCTTGTTACGATATAGAGTAAACGTTTTCAGACAAAACTGAACCCGAGCAACTGAACCACAACTATATCTTACTCATCTTTTTTCGTACAACGAGTTCGCATTTTTTTTTCTCGCACTCAATAAATGCTCATTAATTCGTATCATAATCGGTGTAATCGCAAGACACGAATTTGAAATTCAATGCGCCCGTTTCTAATCGTAGCTCCTAACGGCACTTTTCACTGTGGCAAGACGACTCGGTTCCTGGGAGAAAGGATTCATCAAAAAGAAGCTCTACAACGCTCGACGAACAAACTCGTTTCAGGATGCTGAAGCAAACGACGAAATAGCTTTTTCTTTCTTTTTCGTATTCGTGGCACTTTGAGAAGCAATCAGGAGTCTTGGACCATTTGATTTCTAGTTTCAAGTTTAAATATAGAAAGAAATCGAAAAATCGTTTGGTTCGCGCACGGACAGATGAAAAAGTTCCTTTATTGCAAATATTTTTCGACCAGCTTTTCAAAAGCCTGGCTAACATTATTTCGGCGGCTACGATTCTGTACCTACAGGTAGGACACTGCCCGACTACCTGACATGATCCCCGAAAAGGGCGCTTTACAGAAGAAAATACACAGTGGTTCTAACCATATTCTACGAAAATTCTTTCTACAAATTGAAATGTTTTATAAATGGCAATTTGTGATGGCATACTTTTACGGTTTGTTTATGTAGTAATAAACTTTTGCCAGGTATGCCCAATAATTCGATGGGCGATTGGGAGGATCCACAAACAGACTTTTGTCATTGCGTTTAACGATTTGTGAGGTTAATCTGACGCTGCTGCCAAGTTATATACCAATTATTATTAGGGTAGGAAGATATTTGCATTTTAATGGCTTTAACAATTCAACGAAAAATGGGCGATTTAAAATGGTTTTAAGGGCAGGTAATGGAGTGCGACGTCACAAATTGTTTAAAGCGAACTTACTCATAAACTAATAATTTGACTGGATTTTCCATACAAGACAGTCATTCGTTATTTCCTTCATGGCTGTCTAGTATGAAAAATCTATTGGAATTATTAGTTTATGCGTAAGTTCGCTTTAAATAATTGGTCACCTGCCCTTAACGATCCAATGAAAACTGGGCGTCAGGCTTATTTAGGTATAAACCTAATAATAGAAAATTGTAAGACTGATCTGTATTTGCCCCAAAAGGGAGTTAATGACCTTGATGCACATTCTTTGATTACACTAGAAAAGTATTCTAAGAATGCTGTTCAAATTTGTTTCCTCACCTCTGAGAGATCAAAATAAGAGATGCTTTTCTTTTAGTTGGTAATTTAATTTCGATTTTAACTTTTGAAACAATTGTTTAGTACAGAATAATATACTTTTTCTCAAAATTTAATAAACAAATGCATGCCTTCCGGTTGAAAACGCAAGACCGGATTTTCAAACCGGAACGAATGCATTTGCGTCCGTTACTGGAAAAGGAAAATCTCAACATTAAATAACTCTCCAGGCGCAACGCCATCTCGACCCCTCTTTCATCTCACCCGACGGATTTTAAGACCACACGTTTTTTCAGCCCTTCATTTAAATTTTGAGCCACAAACCGCACAATAGTATAGAAAAAATACAAAATTACTTACAATTTGAAAAACACCAGAGAAATGCTCCAAGTCCATCGTTCAGCGTGCAACCGGCACTGTCACAAATAAAAGAAAATCACTCAGGGTTGCTTTTAAACGACACAGCTTTTTCACAAACGTCAAAACGACACTGAATATATATCCTGGGTCAGGGAAGCGTTCCTCCGCGATATCCAATCGACTTTCTCGTTTCTCACTAACGAAGGTATGTATATGGGAAGAAACTTACTTAGGACGAATAAAAAACACCTTTTACTCTTGTCAACTCTGTCTCAACACCGAAACAACCAGGAAGCACTATTTAACTCGCATTGAGTTTCCAGTAAAATGAAAATCGACGATTTTTACACCACGCGACACCTGAACTATCACAAGGTTTTTGGAGCACTTTTTGAATTCTGAATTTGACGCGCTCGACCGCATCGAAAACTTGGAGTTGATCGCGAATCGTCGGCGAAATCGACGAAGCGAATCAATCCGACGCTGAGCGGCGGATGATCGCGTATCGAGGATTTTATGGATATCGAAACACGAAGCATACACGGTTAACCCTCTACCGTCAGAGGCAGCGGTGAAACTAACTGCCGAAAGGGACGGGAGAGCGTCGCTCTCCCACCATAGAACCTGATTTCCCCCTCCCCTTGCCGAACCAAGAACCCGTGGCTCCCACTGTAGCTCCACTCTATCCCACTACTCGCCTGCCCTTTTCTCCGTCACTCTTTTCCTCTCTCTCTCACACATTCTCTCTCTCTCTCTCTCTCTTGCTCTCTCTGTCCCTTTGTCCCTCTTGCCCTTGCATCGACTCGACAGTGCACTACCTTATCCCTTCCCTAAACCTACACCTACTGCACCCTTAACCCCTCTACTGTTTCGAAGGCGACTGAAGGAGATTACTCTCGGGTATCTCGGCACTCTTGCTCTCTTGGATTGTTCGATGGTAACCGCCAGGCGGCAACTTCCGAGGCTTTCCCGACCTTAGTGTCAACGCCTCGCTTGCAATTGTTTCGGAATTTAAAGATCTAGATTTTAGATTTTAGACTTTGGCAATTCGGAACCCTAGACCTAAAACCACAGGGTTCTACCTCTGATTTTGACAACTTTTCAGGAGAGGCTATTGAATACTGGGTAGTTCATGCAGAAAGATGTTTAAGAAGTTATATCCCTTTGAGTGGTCGAAAAACAAGGCTTTTTTTAGAAATTTTTTAAAAAATACTTATAAAGCAATAAAAATGAGGTTTGTAGGGTTTATTTTACTCAAATCAATTTTTTATTTTCCCAAAAAATGCAAAATGGCGGCCCAGTGGCCGGTAGAAAGAGGACGCCTGTTTTTTTGAGGCCCTCCACGGACGGAAACGTTGGAGACGCACATCAGCATCTAGGGCAGCTAAATCCAATTCGTAGCCAAATCTACCTGGCTAACCCTACCATAAACTCCTCAGAACTCAAGCTTACCAAAAAAAACTTGTATTTTTGCAAACTCTCTTTGAAATTGGAATTATTTTACTGCCGTCATTTTATTACTGGTTCCTGCACTTGTCGAGTTGGATTTGCCTGACCTAGGGCAAATAAAAATTTTTCACTATCTACATTAGTTTTACGAGAGAAGTACACACGATTACTGCAAAATATTGATTTTTCGCAATAATCGTGTGTACTTCGCTTGAAAAACTAATGTAGATAATAAAAAAAAAATTTTTTTGCCCTAGGTGCTGATGTGAGTTTCCAACGTTTCCGCCATGGAGACCTCAAAAAAAGGCGTTCTTTTTCTACCAGTCACTGAGCCGTCATTTAAAAAAAAAAACGAATTTTTTTATATTGACGCCATTTTGCGAGAAATCAATATTTTGTAATAATCGTGTGTACTTCTCGCGCAAAACTAATGTAGATAATAAAAAAATTTCCTTGTTTTGTCCTAGGTGCTGATGTGCGCCTCCAACGTTTCCACCCGTGGAGGACCTCAAAAATAAAGGCGTCCTCTTTCTACTGACCACTGGGCCGACATTTTAAAAAAATAAGAATTTTTTTTATATTAACGTCATTTTGAAAACAATTAATATATTGGAAAAATCGTGTGTACTTCTCTCGCAAAACTAATAAAGATAATGAATTTTTTTTTGTTTGCCCTAGGTGCTGATTTGCGTTTCGTATAAACGGGCGAAAAAAATTATTTTTTTTTATATTGACGCCATTTTTCGAAAAATCAATATTTTTCAATAATCGTGGGTACTTCTCTGGCAAAACTAATAAATATAATGAAACATTTTTTTTGTTTGCCCTAGGTGCTGATGTGCGTCTCCAACGTTTCCGCCCGTAGAGGGCCTTAAAAAATTGGGCCACTGGGCTGCAATTTTGTATTTTTTTGGAAAATAAAAAGTTGATTTGAGTACCCAATGATATGTGTAATAAATCCTCCAAATCTCATTTTTATGGCTTTATAAGTATTTTTAAAAAAGTCCCAAAAAAACCACTCAAAGTGATATAACCCCTTGGAGAAATGATCCACTGACGTAATCTGAAACTTAAGAACGGTTTTTAGAAGAAGTAAAAATAAAACCCAAATTAATTTCAATGCATTTTGGAAGAGGCAACAGTACATTTCTTAGAAAAAATTAGTTTGGGTCAAAATTATTTGCCTAATAAGTTATTTGATACATATTTAGAGTTTTTTTTTAATCTTCTCAAACAATCGTAATTTTTATCCAATCTTAATAAGCAATAGCTCATTTTGTTCATTGGAATATTTTCTACCATTCTGTCTGCACTCTAAAAAGTAAGTGCCAGAAAGTGCTATTTAAAATCGACAAATGTGCCTAGGAATCCCAAAATGACACTTTGTATTACTTTAAATTAGCACTTTTACCATTTAATTTGTGCAAATAGCCCAATCGACACCAACGGCTATTTGTACCGAAATTTTGGTGCAAATAGCCAAAATCATAGTTCAGAGCTGTTTATACCGAAAACTTTTATTTTTTAACACGATTCTTTTTTTAAAACTATTGGAATTAACTTCCGAAAACAGCCTACCATCGATTAATCTGAGACATTATTTCGATAAATATTGATTTAGGTGAAAAAAGTTTTAAATAAAAGTTGTAGCTTCTAATATCTTTGCTCAAGTGTAGTTCAATCGCGAGACCATAAAAATTTTTTTATAATGAGATATGCAATATTTACACATTTTTTGAAAATTAACATTTTTGGTACAAAGAGCTTAAGTCACGTCTTCGGATATTTGTACTGAAATGTCGGTAGCCCAGCGGGCATCAATGGGTATTTGTACCGAAATTTCAGTACAAGGACTTCGGAGCTATTCGCACCGAAATCTCGGTACACGTAGATACTTCCTTATTTTAAAATAAGACTTTTATTATTTAACACAGGCAAATTTCACTATCTAATTTGGAGTTAGTTCTTTCTACAATTTAATTCATAAAAGTGCTAGTTTAAAGTAATACGAAGTGCTACTTTGGGCTTCCAAGGCACATTTGTCGAGTTTAAATAACACTTTCTGCTATTTACTTTTCAGCATACGTTGAATTTTGTTAAAAATCATTTCTTTAGCGATTATTGTATAAAAAAAATGTGTACAGTCTATATTCTATAAAGATCCTTAACAATTCTATATGGTACGATTTTATTAAAATTTGGCTTTTTTAAAATTCGTTAAGAATAATTTTGGATTTATTCACTTTAATTTTATAAATGAACATAAAGATATGATATATTTTGACGTTGATTACACGAGGAGTGCATCTTTAAACAAAACCTATACCCTCATAAAAAAAACCTTACTCATAATTTCTATTTGTGACTGACTAAATTTAAATTTTCGTACTGAATAGATTATTTTTCAAACTATGTAAAATATATAGAATAACTGTAAAGGATTATTCTAGTAAGAAACTTAAGTATTTCAGTTTAAGAAAAAATTACCCTCTCATTAGAAAATCCTGTCATTAGGATTTAGAAGTTCATGTCCGATCAAAAATGATAACCTAAATTTTTAAATTATGGATATAGAATAATTATAAAAAATTGTAAATGAATTTAATTATTTAACAAATTTAAGGAAAACCTACTTATACCCTCATAAGAAAAATGTAACCATCCTGACTCGGCATTTCCATTTCTGCTCTCTAAAGTCAAGATTTTCACTGATTTCATTTAGTGACTTATTTTCAGATAATTCATTAGTGAATTTGAACTGAATTTCAGTCAATTTCACTGAAATTCAGTCAAAATTAACTGAGGAATTAGCTAGAAATGGGTCACTGAATAAAATCAGTGAAAATTTTGACTGATTCAGATTTAGAGAATCGGTGAATAAATTTAAACTTTACTACTGAATAGATTATTATCCATACTATATAGAATTATATAGAATAACTTAAAATGATTATTAGTAAGAACTTAATTATTTCAAGTTTGAAACAAAACTTTAACGAAACTTTAAAGCCTAAGCCAGTTCAATCTTTAATCTGCGAAAAATTTGTTATTATTATTATTAAAATTATTATTATTACAATTATTAAAATTATTATTACAATTATTAAAATTATTACTAGTATTATTAAAATTATTAAAATTATTATTATTAAAATTTGAACTGTTTAGTTCGGATCGAACCTTTAACAATTTTATAATCGGATCGGTTCGAACCGGATTCTTAAGATTTTCGAAACTGTTCGGTTTGAACCGAAGGTTTAGATATTCATTCAGTGAAAGAAATATATATTACTAAATTTTGAAGAAATAAGTACTTCATGTGAAGAGTAATTTCCGTAATGTAAAAAATTACGATGCAAGGTAATTATTAGACACTACATTAATAAAAATATTTAATTTGTAATGCAAGATTAGGTTTCTTTGTTAAAAACTGATAGAACGGCATAACTTTTAATCTTCAAATTACTTAACATGAGCAGGATGAAAGAAAATCAAAACAACATAATAAATTAAATGTTTTGACCACAGCTGACTGTGAGCATCATTGCTTAAATTCTTGAGGCTTTGTATCTTTCCGGTGAGTGGTGAGACCGAATTCCAAGCAAGGCTAATTTATAATATATATTCAAAGTGAAACAGCATTATGTTGACTCATTTCAGCAGCAAAAAATTAAATACCGTTGATAGTCACACATGATAAAAATGTAATAAGAAAGGCAACTAGTGACTACTGACCAGCTAATAAGAGTTAATATACATAAAAATAATTAATTTGTTAGCATTCTTTTTTGCTTTTATTTACGAATGTAATCAGGAGTCACTAAATATGATTCTTTCAATTTCAATTAGAGAAGTTTAATTCATTCAAACTCATATTTCGTTAATTCACACTTAAAGATTTAAGTTTCGAACGTAGAAATATAGAAATACAATTCCCATCAGTGTGTCGGATTAAATTTATCAAATATGTATGTTAAAAAAATTCATCAACTCAGTAAAATAATTAACGACTTGTATGAAAGTGTTATATAGACTTACATTTGCATATAAATATTTCGACGTCCTTTACCATTTCTAACAAACTACATTTTGCAAGACTCAGACTTACGTCAGTTTGAAAACTTGTTTGCACAGCATATACTTAAGAAGCTAAGGAAGCGGTTAAGCCCACAAGAAAAAAAATAAATGTAATGCAAAAATGGAGAAGAATTAATATATTTTTCTTTCTAATTTTCATTTTAAAATCTAATTCGAGGTAAAAAAGAACGTCGAGAATTGGTGGAATAAGAAATCTGCCTTCGATTGCAATCGAGTTAAAAGCATAGCACCGCGCTTACCGTTTTAAAATCGAGAAGCCGAGGATTGCACTGGTCGTCACGGAAGGAAAATTTATTGTCGATAAAAAATAGGTCCTTAAGGGACGACCATCAATGGAGGAGATCCATAAGAAGAGGAGAGTCTATGCCATTTCCGCGATAGAACCGGTAGTCGTCCGCAGATGGCAAGAGCATAACTCGGTGACAGCACGGCAGAACCACGCTATACGAGTGGGTCATTTAACGACTTCTTCGACATCGTGCCCGCGATCGAGAATCTTTGGCGCGAATATTTCTCACCGATAAAAAAACTTCCATTTCGCGAGAGATAGATGTGAAAAGAAGGGGGGATCGGGTGAAATCCAAAGAGATTTTTGAGCGCCAATCACGCCAGTGACTATGTCAGTGACGCGAATAATTCTTAAGCTATAAATCGCATCTTTTTTGTCCGATCCGACGTTTATATGCTCGTATCCTGACGCGGTCGACTAAATTCAAAACTTCCGTGCAGAAAGAAAAAATATCCTTTGCAAGGAAAATGGTATTAAATGGAAAGAATTTTTATCTTCACTTTATAAGGCTATTCAATATTTTGTGTGTTAGAAATGATAAAAAATGGTAGTAACTAATGAAGTTTGTCATAATATATTCTCTGAATACAACTTTATTATTTTAATGACGATAACGAGGCGGATTTTGGATTACCTATTCAGTGAAATTAATATCCACTGAATCTCGTAGGAAGTTCGTTATCGCTGTTGAAAGGGAAAAAGGCTTCAAAAGCGATTCAGGTTGAAAGCACTGACACATTATCTTCAACAGGGATGAAAACTGCCTCCGGACAAAAAGCCACCCTTTTCACAAAACGACATAAACATCCCAAATCGCGATTCGGTGTCTTCTTCGCAGGAAGTATTTTAACAATAAGTACATTTGCGTTAGAAACTTGTTCGCAGATAAGATCGTTATACATTCTTCCCGACGGTTCTGCCCCGTAGGGGTCATAAATTTTAAAAGTTCGTTTCGCGCAAAAGAACCGCTCAGAGGATCACTACACTGAAACAAGGTTCTTCAGATCGGACCACCATGCAACGGAACGCGGTCAACCAGACGACCTTGAATAGTTCTTCTAGCCTCAAAAATCAACGGTACCATCCTCGTTGTTGATCGTACCAAGATAATCCGAGTGCACAGTCACGGTATCTGCAAACGTGTTTCTTCAGCCGATAATTTGCGATACTTTCCGAGCACTTTCTGCAGGTGTTTCAAGATAGTATTTTTATATTTAATGAAATACGAAATGAATTTCAAGATTAAAAACATTTTAAAAATCAGTACACATTAAATCACGATATGTGGCTTTGTTTTAAAAAATTGTATAAGTAAGAGGTAGTTGTAAAGTTTTTGCACCGTTTTAGCACAGTAAAAACTAGACTTTTATTTTAATCCGGTATGTTTTCTTGGGCGTTCTAATATGATCTTCGGTTGTTCTATATGATATCTGATCAACTTCATTTTGAAAAATGATACCAAATTCGATTTTGTTTTCATCCACAATCATTCTATTTTGATTCAGGAATCGTAATTCTTTTATTCGGGATTCATGGACTAAACTAAAGTCGGATGGTTTTCTCGCCCGATCTGTTTCCAAACCGAATTTGACTCTAAAAGCATTTTTATTTTTTGGTGTGAGAATTATAAAGGTTTAGAAAGCCTCAAAAGCACAAGAAAATGTAGAAGCATGCAATATTTTGTATGAATATGGATAAAGTTAACACAATTAAATGTAACAAATTACTATGTTTGGTTACTGTTGAAAATATATTTTTTATCTAAATTTCAAATTTATCAAGAAGTGTGAGAAGGAAGGTCCGTTTAAATAAATTTTAACAGACTAAACACCCCAGGAATTCAATAATGACATCATTGAGTGTATATTATCAGCGTCACAAACCCTAACAAACACGTGTTCATATTGATCATTAAAATAGTGAATATTATTCAGATCTGAAATACTAAGATACGCCACACAGTAGGAAAAAAATTGGGCCTCTGAACAAATCAATTTTCAGAGTAAACTACTCATCCGATTTGGACGACTTTTTAAAAATTAAAGAGTATAAAATTCCACATCGTTATTACGGAGGACATTTCTGAAAAATTTTTTTAAAAATTTGTTATTTAATAAACAAAATGAAAAAAATTTTTTTTGCCTTGTCAAGACTGCCATTTAGTCAAAAAAATGTTTATTTTACCGAAAATGGTCCACGTCGAGGCAGAAACTCATTAGAAATAATGTCTCACAGTGTTAATTTAATAAAACCAAAATTTAAATTGTTGTAAACAAATTAGTGAATAAAAGTTATATCTTCTTTATTTGCCACATTTAAATGCGCTAAACCAATATTTTAAGGAGAAAATGGAAATAAAATAATGTTAACTTAAAATTAGAAGACGTTAAACATCAATTTCTAATTTTTTATAACAATTTAATAAACAAATACGAAATTAAGGTATTTTTAATTAGATAGATTTAGCTTTTTCAGCAGAATTAGCTATAAATATTTCATCAATGACCTTCTGCTGTAATAGTTTGCACTGCAACAACAATCGTGTATTATTTAAACAAATTTAATAAACAAATGTATTATTTGGCCATTTTTGAGTAGATAAACTTCGTTTTTTCAGCAGAATCAATAACTAGTATGTTGATAATGTATCTTGCTGTTTTACTTTACACTTATGCATTAATCGTTTATTGTTTAAACAAATTTAGTTAACAAATTAATTATTTGAGCGTTTTTCAATATTGAAATTTTGTTTTTTCTGCAGAATCAACTACAGGCATCTCAGAGATAGTCTATTGCTATGATGTTTCGCAGTTAAACAATAATTGTACATTATTTAAACAAAGTTAATAAACAAATGCATTGCTTGGCTGTTTTTCAATAAATTAGTTTAATTTTACTTTAACAGAATCTACTATAAATATTTCATCCATGGCCTTTTGCTATGATAATTTGCGGTTGGACAATATTGTATATTGTTTAAACAAATTTAATAAACAAAGGTATTGTTTGGCAATTTTTTAATAGATAAGCTTCGTTTTCTCATCAAAATTAATAACTTTCGTAAACTTTCATAAACGAGGACATTCTGCATTTTTTTGTTAGTTTCTGCTGATCCATTTTTGGGAAGTTTGAGGTGGGAATTCCCAAAAATTGAAAGACTTTTGCTTCCAGAAGCCCAAGCACTTCTAATTGATTGCTAATAGATAACAATGAAAGCTAATTCGAAACTTAAGACACAAATATTATTAAACTACAAAGTATAACTGCAAAAGACATCATCAACATACTAGCAGTTGACTCTGATGAAAAAAACGAAGCTTACCAACTGAAAAAAGACCAAAAAATACATTTGTTTATTAAATTTTTTAAAATAATGTTCAATAATTGCTTAACTGCGAATCATCATAACAATAGACAATCTCTGAGATGTGTGTAGTTGATTCTGCTTAAAAAATAAAATTTCTGCATTAAAAAATGCTCAAATAATTAATTTGTTAACTAAATTTGTTTAAACAATAAACAATTGATGCCTAAGTGTAAAGTAAAACAGCAAGATACATTGACAACATACTAGTTATTGATTCGGCTGAAAAAACGAAGCTTATCTATTGAAAACTTGTCAAATAATACCTTTGTTTATTAAATTTATTTAAACAATATACAATTTTGTTGAACTGCAAATTATCATAGCAAACGGCATTGGTGAAATATTTATAGTACATTCTGCTAAAAAAACGAAAATAATTTATTGAAAAACAGCCAAGCAATGCATTTGTTTATTCAATTTGTTTAAATAATGTACAATTATTGCTTTACTGCGAATAATCATAATAATAAATAATCTTTGAGATATGTGTAGTTAATTCTCCTGAAAAAATAAAATTTCTATATTAAAAAATGCTAAAATAATTAATTTGATAACTAAATTTGTTTAGACAAAAAACAATTGGTTCCTAAGTGTAAATTGAAACAGCAAGATACATTGGCAACATACTAGTTATTGATTCTGCAGAAAAAACGAAGCTTATCTACTCAAAAATGGCCAAATAATCCATTTGTTTATTAAATTTGTTTAAATAATGCACGATTGTTGTTGCAGTGCAAACTTTCACAGCAGAAGGTCATTGATGAAATATTTATAGATAATTCTGCTGTAAAAGCTAAATCTATCTAATTAAAAATGCCTTTATTTCGTATTTGTTTAATAAATTGTTATAAACAATTAGGAATTGATGTTTAATGCTTTCTAATTTTAAGTTAACATTATTTTATTTCCATTTCCTCCTGAAAACATTGGTTTAGTGCATTCAAATGTGGCAAATAAAGAAGATATAACTTTTGTTCACTAATTTGTTTACAAAAATTAAAATTTTTTTAAAAATTAAATTAACACAGTTGAACATAATTTTTAATGAGTTTTTTCCTCGACGTCGACCATATTCGGTAAAATAAAAAAATTTTTGACTAAATGGCAGTCTTGTAAAGTCAAAAAAATTTTTTTCATTTTGTTTATTAAATAAAAAATTTTTAAGAAAATTTTTCTAAAATGTCCTCCCTCGTAACGATGCGGAATTTAATACTCTTTAATTTAAAAAAAAAACGTTCAAATCGGATGAGTAGTTTAGTCTGAAAATTGATTCGTCCAGAGGCCCGATTTTTTTTCTACTGTACGCCATCCGGTTGCTAAATCCAGTACTAAAATAACGGGGTCGTTTTACTTTTTTTGTCTTTTTCGCAGGAAAAAATTGATTTTATAATCTTTTTGTACAATTAAAAATGAGAAAGTTATTAAAAAATGAAAAGTAAATATTAATGTAAACATTAATTTATTTGAGAAATAATTTAAAGTAAATTAAAATCAATTTATATTCGGATTATGATTTGTATAGAAAAACTAACCTAAAAGTGAGGTTGAGTCACGTGTATCATGCAAATAAATTCATTTTAATTAACATTGAATCATTTTTGTAAATAAATTAATGCTTAATTATCAAAATATCGTGCTGAAACTTACTTGAAAACATATAATTATAGGTTTTTAAGCAATAAATTGACGTAGTGAAAACAAGATTGAAAAGCCTTTTCTTCTACATGATGAGGAAAAAATGCCACATATCACGCTTTTCTTCTGGTGTGTCTTTAGATTTTTAACCTTGTCTCCTTTCTAAATCAATATAATAAATGTTATTATTATATCATATATTATATATTATATTATTATTCATTTTAATGTTGACAAGAGTACCTAGGACGATGTTGTGTCAAACATGATTTACATCTTGTTCACAAAATATGGCATTTCTATCGTTTAAAATTATTCCGCCTTTTTCGATATTTCTATTCTGACAAGTTTCAACGTCATTGAGTTTAATTTTTTCGAAATAATCGCGAAAAAGTACAAAAATCCGCCGCCAGCTCATATTTCACCGCTAAAACGACCCCATTGTTGACAGCCATCTTGGTTACTTCCCCCCTTGTGACGTCAAGATTTCAGATCCCAATAATCGTAAATGAATTAAAATACGTTATTCTATAAATGACAAAAAATGTATATGGGTTGTGAGACGATTGTAATTCCGAATAAATGCGCAACCATCATTCAATCGCGAAATATTTATCACATTAAGACATTAAGATATTATATTTATATGAAGATCGACATAGATCCGAGATGAGTTTGAAGATCAACGTCAGCCGAAATGGAGACCATATCATGTATAAAGGATAAACGACCAGCTTTCAAGGGATGAAACGACTATGTTGCATTGTTTTATCCTCAACCATCTAATTGGCTGCATCTTTCAACGTTGTACAACGTCTAATCGAACCTAAAAAATCATAGCGATAGGCGATACAAGAAATAAAATTTCTTGTGGAATTAAACCAATGCCCCACTGGAAAAAAGCACACAAATTTCGAATGCAACGAACCGTAAATAACTTTAATCACAACACTTTCATCGTAGACTCATACCTTTCGAGACTCGCCAAGTACGAAAGATGGGGCATGGAAAAACAGGACAATTTAATAATTAAGACATTTCAGTCAGTTCTTGATTGAATGAACTCTCGCTTTTCAATTCCCACTCTTAGGAAAAACGAATTTCGCAGATCAATAATCGCTCATAATCAACAAATACGACGAAAGAATCTGCCAAACGCTCATGCCTAATATTTAGCACTAATTAAATAATTTAATTAATTAATTAAAAAATAAATAAATAAAAATAAATTCCTGCTACAGAAGTTCAAAAATTAACCACCTAATTAGCGATCCAAAACCACCTATTCAATTATCCCCATGTAGATTTGCATCTTGTGGTAGTGGGATTAATACTCCAACGGACATTCCAAGGATACTCCATGGATAATGGGGGTGTCGATGACCCAGACTTGGTCGAGGATAACATTCCATTTGACCCCATCGACCACAAACTGTTTCATGTTTCCTCTACATATTGCAACCACATGTTAGAAGAGAATATTATTACAATGGTCACGCTTCTGTTATCGATCCGTTTTAGCCCAGCAGAATATTACTACCTCCATTAAATCATGTTTTCTACCTTATTATAGATAAGCAGTCCTATTACGATTTTCAATACCTCAAAACAAAAGCTTTTCACGTAGTAACTTTATGACCTCATATTTTTAAAAGCATCTATTTATATTGAAATAAAATATTTCTAGTTCATTTGACATGAATTTTTCTAGCGTGATTTACATTCTCTACACTTTATCAATACGCTATAAATTATTACCGTTTTCATACTTTTAATAAACCACTTTCCTCACCTTTCTCGCCTCATAATTTTCCGCGAATTCATATGTGTCACGGTCAGGTAATTACTCTTAATAACAAGGAGAAATTCATTCTGATCAGGTTCCGCTCAACTGATTCGTTGATAATTTAGCAGTTTAATAAAATGCATATGAAAAACTATTTCCTTCACAGAGAAACAGTCTGGAAATAGTCAGATATAATTAATTCTACCCTGGATATATAAGTCGCTAACGTACTTTACTGCATTGATTGATTCAATAAACTTGATTGATATGCAATAGGAACTAGAGCTTTTGATTACAGGCTATATAAAATACAATCAAGGTTATCTGAGAAAAGCAACTTGAAATGCTTATTAATTTTACTCACTTGTATGTACTGCGATATTGCACGATTACTCCACTTCTCACGGGTAATCTGTAACACATAAAAACAATTGATTAATTTTATGGAATAACTTTATTACTTTAGCATTATATTTATTTTTTAGAATTAATTATTGATATTTTATATTAAATAATTATAACGATGAGTCAGTCTCGACCTTGTATATGGGTGATTCTCCATAGGGAGGTCACTTTTGTGTCCAAGAGATAAATTATTTAAACTATTGGTAATAACAATGTGAGACTCGGTAATAATCTTCATTTTAGAACTTCATCACATGATTTGCGATAAAAAACTGGTTTTTGACACAGTTTGCGTAAAATGCGTTTTTTCACACCCATATTAATGCGTAAAACGGCTTATTGCACACCCACTAATATGGGTGTATAAAATTGCATTTTACGCACACTGTGTCAAAAAATATCGTATGCAACTCGTGCGTACGATTTACACACGCGTGCTGATCGCGTGTGTAAAACCGCATTTTACGCATATGTTGCATAATATACTATTATAAAATCATAAACCAGAATAAAATAACATGAAATACTCGAAAATCGGTTTTGGAGCATGTTCACAAATACGCGAGGCACACTTTAGAGTCATAGGGTAAGTGCAGCGGTCTCCGGACACGTGTCAGTGGTCGGACTAGTGCTGCATTCCGATACGAGAATTGTATATATTTCAATTGGTCTCGGTCGTTTTCGAAACATATTCTGAAGCCAACTTCTCGTGCATTCATTTGTTCCCAACTGTATCGTCTTATGTCAAACTTCCGATCAATTCCGAACGATAATATCGAAACTGTCATAATAAAAGTGACTTTGTAAAGTAAATTAATTTAATAGTTAATTAATACTATAGTTAATTAATACTTTGTAAATTAAATTAATTTAATACACAACTTTCAAAATGGAAAGCGATTCGATAGAGCAGATTCTATCTTCTGGAGAGTCATCAAAGAAAAGAACAGCATCAAAATATTGTTTTTAATATAAGTAGCTTAAAATATACAAGATCCAAAATTTTAATTAATTTTGAATTTTCGCAAATTTTGATAAAGCAAACTTTTTCCATTTTTTAATTAGATTTAACTGCGAACTAAAAAGAAATTTCAATTTAAGTAAAATTTATAATATGCATGATTTAATATATAATGTTTTGAAAATTTTATAACGAAATTGCATGTGTACAAATTGATGTTAGAGCTTGAGTTAAAACTTCCTTAAGGGATTAATATAATTAATAATTATTTTAAGTATGAAAACATCCTTAACTACAAAATAAGAAAAAAGCAACTAAACGAAAGAAAATTACATATTTGGAGCATAATTTCTCAAGTGGGTTCACTAGGACGTATCGAAAAAAAGTTTTTTATTCGGAGTTCTAAAGCGAAAAAGTTTCATTTGGTTGAGAGTCACAAATACTTCCCTAAATTTTTCTAAAATAAAAGTCTTCTGTTTCCGCATTATACATAAAGCTAAAATCACAAAAAGTGACACATTCTTCACCTAAATTCTTCTAATCATTACCTGACATTAATTGAAAAGACAATTGAAAGAGCTATGGATTTAATTAAAACGGAACTTATTGGATCATCTCTCCCCCCCTCCCCCTACATTCATTATCCAAATGTTTAATCGAAAAATGAATGAATTTATAATTTGTATATTAATGTTGGCAATAGTAGCCATTAATATCACTGAGAAAATAAAGAAATTCAAAATAATGTCAAAAGAAATTTGGTAAATAATTGAGGTTAAGTTAGGAAAGTACATAAATAAGGATATAATCTCAAAATTATCAAAAAACTTACCAAATTTAATATAAGTACACATTGTTGCGATTTCGTATAAACCAAAATAAGATTAAATATGTTTAATAAAATTCACATTTTTGATAAATTTGAAGAAAATGTTGAAGAGCAGAATCACGTTATACAAGCAATATTTCAACAGTCAAATTTCAACAAGTGTTCACAAAGTCATCCATTAAAGGTCAATTACATAGTATATTCTTAAAAGCATTGAGAATGGACATTAGTCATAACGCGCTCAAATCAAAAATAAATTATAAATAAAATTGCATTGTAAATTAAAATTAGTTTTTACATAATAAACTATAAAAATCTGAAAATCTGTATTTATTGTACCTGAGATTAGCACATTCCTTTTCTTTGTTAATGAAGAAAGATTCAATAGTTAAATGTTTATTTAAATTTTTTTCGGAAGCTAGAATTTTTGGATATTGAAAATCAAAATCATGTCCAGACTCAATTCTATGTCTTTAAAGTGCTGTAATATTATCTATATTTAAATTATGACGTTGATGTTCATTAATTCTATAATGAAATGGTCTACCTGTGTGTTCAATGTAATACCGGTCACAGTTTAAACAGTCCAACCAGTAAACGATATTTCTTTTATGTAAAATATCTAATTTATCCTTAGGGGATGGAAATAAGTTAAAATTAGACTTTGTTGGTCTAAAAATTACCTTAATACCTTTTTGTCTTGTTCTGTGGTCTGAATTGTAAGGAAGATAATTTAATAGCTCTATCTATAAGTCCAAAAATCATCCCCCCTTTCTGTGACCATGGATGTTGTGATAAAAAATGCAAATATCTTCCAGACCACGTTTTTTAGTGGCAAAATTCTACTGCAATTAAAAATTCATCTCTGGGTATAAGAGTATTTCAGGCGATCAAGTCCTATTTATTTTTGATAAATTGTAAAGCGAAATTGATAAGAATAGAAGGAAATAAGTTAACAACATCCAAAGACTCAAGAATGTGATGTTTTGGCATTTTTAAGTTTTTTAGGCAATTAACAAAATTTCAGCTATCTTTTACATGATACTTTGATTTTCCTATTATCAATCTTAAATGGTCAGAAAGAAACTTAGCTAATTTAGGGGTCGTTCAAATAATACGTAACGCTTGGGCAAGAGAGAGGTGTGTATAATTCATTTGAAACTGAGAGAGACACAGATATACCAAAAGCGTTACGCATTTTTTGAACAGCCCCTTAGTGGAAGGACTATTTATGGTAGACACTATTATTCTTAAAGGATTTCCCTTTTTATGTATTTTAGGTAGCCAATATGCTCTGGAAATAGTACTGGCATTTACTTTTAACTCTTTTGCTTCTTTAGATGTTTTTTGATGCTTTTTTGTTTTAGATGTTTTAGATGCTTTTTGATCCCATCTATTGACAATAATATTATTAGACTTTTCAGTAGTATCCGTATATTCAAATTTCATTTCTTTAAATTTATCTTTATCTGATACGTAGTAAATTTAACATTATTTATATTAATTTTTTATAATAAATTTACTACAGGCTTGAAAAGGGACCACATAGCGTCCGAAATGTAGCCAATTTAAACTTAAATTTACGTTTTTGTTTATTTAACCTTTGGCACCGAAAATTTATTTATACATTCTTATTCTTTGGAAAAATGAACCATAGTTACACGAGAGTAGATAATACATGACGCCAAAAAGTCCTAGAAGCATTTGACATAAATTTTAAGTGTGACTACTTTCAGAAATTCTTTTTATGATGCTAATACATCTAATTATTGCAAAAAAAGATTTGAACAAATTTTTTTTACTTTTTTCAAAAGTGCTCTTTGTATGGAAACATATAGTAAATTTCAATCAGTTTTCGGTTGCTTTCCCATACAGTAAATTTCAATCAGTTTTCGGTTGCTTTCCCATACAGTAAATTTCAATCAGTTTTCGGTTGCTAAGTAAATTTCAATCAGTTTTCGATGAAAAAGTCATTAAATGAATATTTTTAATATTAAATGTTACAACAGATCTTGGCACATATTTCAATTGTCCTCACTTGAAAAAAATGTTTTTTAAGATACAAGTTCATTGACACATGTGACATTTGTCAAACTCATGATTAATTTCACGAACCGAATGCTTGTTAACTGTTACGTTTCAACATTTCATTTACGAACGTACTTCGCGAGAATCACATTTACACATAATCGTGGATTAGCGATTCAGTGGTTTCAAGTTGAAATGTCGTTACAGGTATTAAGCATATCTATATATACCGGACAAGCTCTTAATACGAGATTTTGCATCCGAGGGATTTCCACAATCCCTTCTGTATTTCTATAATCTCATTATCGGCCGTTTTCCTTAGACGATCTACACCGAGCCCATTGAACTGAGATGTGTACTGTCCCTAACATGCATATACATTAAAATGACTCCATATAGACGACTCGAGTAGCTGCAGGGGATATATATGTATGTATACATACATGTATTATATATGTATGTATTATATATGCATGTGTATATATATATACATATACATATATGCATATCTATTATATATGTATGTCTATGTATATACGCATACGAATATGTTTTCCCGACGAATAGGCACACCGCGATTGTGACACGTATCGAATGCATTCATTTCACATACACGACGTCTCACTTAACTTGTTCAGAGCATCACACGGTGAGGAATAATGGCCCTGAGGGGCCTATGGCCCATGGCCCCTCGGAAACCCTCCCTCGAGATCCAAAGAAGCATGGGGGGAACGACCCGAGAGTGGTGCCAACCTAATGAGAGACCACATAGTTTTAACAGTTTGTTTCTCGTCCATATGAAAAAAAAAATCTGCCTATGACTCGTCAATTATTCAATATAATAGAAGCTAAAAATGAAAACGAACAAAGGAATATAGGAAAATCGTAATCTAAGAATTGCAGCTAAACTATCAGAGAACTATCAGAGTCTTTCTGCGGTCTGCTTATAAATTTTTCATTTATTATTTAAAATTAAACCTTTACTTATTATTGAATAGGTTGTTCGCCTCGGCAATTTTTTTCCCGTGCATTCAGAGAAAATACGTATGCCTACTGCTTCTTTTTTCCATCCTCAGCCAGTATTTACTATTTTCAGCTGGTCTTTTATGGCCTCTGTCGCACTACTACCTACCGCACCAAACTATACGATAACTTCCTCAATTTATTTAGAAGTTAAATTATATGCCTCTGGCACTTGTTGAAACACGCATACCATCTTCCCGATTCACATCTGTCCCTCATGAGCCTATAACCTCGCCTATTTAGAGATGCATAATGAAAATTTCTAAATTTTTCAAAAATATCGTCAAATGTCATTCAAACTTGGAACATGGTACTTATTATAATCAGACGAAACTTTACTTCAATGAGATTCTCGTTCTCGTCTTGTCTCGTTTTCGAGATTACAGATTTTCGATCTCCATCAAGTTTTGGTCTCAACTGATTATATTTCGAGCAAATCTCGTTTTTTCCAAAAAATTCTCGTTATGCATCACTGCGCCTATTATATGACATTTTATCAAAAGCTGCAAATCAGGCAAGTATTTTCTCTTTAGATATTGAAGAAATACATATAGTATGGTAAAAGTAACTTTCTCACGTAACCTTAATGACAAAATTTGTAAAAGCTTGAATGGGACATTGTTCACCTTTGGCCTTAATCTATCGAAAAGAACTGGTGGACATTATTCATGAGCAAGATAATTATAACTTATTCAGAAGTAGATGGTAGAAAACTTTCTTTTTTTTTTTTGTGAGCACTCGACTTTCGCTTTGAAAACTTTCTGACCCGCATGCCCTTATCAGAATTTATCTTAAATGTAGTTCTATCATATTTTGCCCATAAATTATCAGGTTTATTTGGTCGTATGGAGGCAGATTGAAGATCTCATTTATAGCTGCATTAAACATTCAAACTGACAAAGAAATAAAAGTCCTGAAATATTTTTTATGACAGTTATCGACCATCTTTTCAGATTTGTACTGTAAATTTGGACTGTGAACTCGTTTATACCGAATATCGTAGGCCGAGTTTTTAATAATTACGCGCTTTACGACTTAAGTATCATAATTAACGAAGATTTTTAATTCCTCATGCGCGTTTAATTAGGAGTTACTAAGCAAGTAAGATTCCGAGTAATGAAATGGAGAATTGTGAGTTTTTACTACCCCAATGGATTCGTAAGATTATGGTTCGTTAATGAGTTGTAATCCTTGGTCGGTTGTGAAACAAACAGTTTAAAAGCTTTTAAGTATACAACTTATTACCTATGCATTTTTTAACGTTTAAAGATAACTGTTATAAAAATATTTACTGACATGATATGCTTTCTGTCAAGCTGATGTAGTGATTCATACTGAAGCATGAAAAAGCTCTCAGCGCTTTCGCTAGCAACGGTGCATATAAGGAAGGAAAGGCAATACATGATTTACGGATTGAAAATTTAATGCAAAAGAGGATTTAAGACGCAGCACTGCGCACTTGAAATATTAAATATATATCTCCCAGCAAATGTTCAAGTTTATAAGTTTATGAGAAAGAGGCAATAAACAATGTGTATGTGTATAATCTTTTACATTTTCTTCAGAGCAATAGAGATCTGTTATGTGCATATTTTCCTATATTATATATTTAATAAAAAAGTAAGGATGGGAAGTGCTGTTCTGTGTAAAAAGGAATTTCAATTTTACATGTTCCTTTTATACACTCAAAAAAATGTCTGGTTAAATTAACCAGAATTCTGGTTAAATATTCCCTTACTAACTTTTCTGGTTAAAGTAACCAGAATTCTGGTTAAACTAACCAGAATTCTGGTTAAACTAACCAGAATTCTGGCTAAACTAACCAGAATTCTGGTTAAACTAACCAGAAATTCTGATTAAAACGAATAGAATTCTGATTACTTTAACCAGAAAAATTAGTAAGGGCATATTTAACCAGAACTCTGGTTAATTTAACCAGACATTTTTTTGAGTGCATGAACATGTACCTTTACATGTATGCAAGGAAAATTATCAATACAGAGAAAAAATTAGAAAAAATTAGAATTAGAAAATTAGAAAAAATGAAAAAAAAAATTACTTTTAGAAACCAAAGTTAGTGCTGTGTGCTTCAACCAGGTAAACGGTTAATAAAAGCCAAACGAACAAAACAGTTTTTCAAAATTCAAAAGGTTCGCAAAACCCCTTTTCAAAATTTCATGCCATTTCTAGGTTTTTTGAGGCCTTTTACTAAAATTTCATACATTTTCCAGGTTTTCGAGACTCTGTAACAACTCTGTGTGGGTGAAAATCAAAAAGTTGGAATTTTTCTATTTTATACTTAAAAGAAAAAAAGTGTTTCCAATCCGTACAAAACCTTTTTTTTCTGTTCTTATTAATCACATTAGTGTAAATATTATTAATATTTATTAATATTATTAAACACTTATTATTATAAGTGTAATAATAAATAAGTGTAAATAAATACACATAAGTGTAAAAATATTTATAAACGAGGCGAAGAAGTGCGTTCTTATTTTCTATTCAAAATTTTTTTTAACTTAGTGACAAACTTTTGATTTCAATGATTTACAATATTTGTCAAGTTTGAATAACAATTAGATCTTCTTTTAGAGGCTTACATAATGTTATTCTATCATAAAAACATTATAATCAAAATAAAATATTGCTTTAAGATTATTAAAAACTATTTTTAAATTTAAAAATGGTCTAGATATCGATAATACTTATTTTTACAACTAACTTCACTTCATTTCACTGACTTCACTTTACTTAAATAAATACCTGTTGTGTGACCGGAAGACAAAGTTAACCATGAAAAATTTTATAATTCCAAAGAATAACTTTACAACAATCAATGAAAAATTCAGTTACTTCAGTTAATTCAGTTAATTCAGTTAAATTCAGTTAATTCAGTTAAAACGGTTAAAGCAAATCAGCAGCCAAACGATTAATTGGTAACCTAGTATACCGCGCTATTGGTTTTATCATAGTACATTTTGTTTTGTATATAATACATATATTTTTTTCACATTATATAAAAGACGTATAAAAACAAAATGTACGTCACCGTGGTATCCTAGGTTACCAATTAATCGTTTGACTGATTATTTGTTTTAACCGTTTTAGCTAAATTAACTGAATTAACTGAATTTTTCATTGATTGTTATAACTGTTTTGTTCTTTTGGTATTTGTTAACTGTTTAACTGGTTGAAGCACACAGCACTAAACAAAGTGGATATAAAATAAAATTCAATTATTATTAGTAGAATAACCCATTATTAAATGTAAATTTTATAATACATTAAATTTTCGTTTTGAAAAAGGATGTTTGAGTCATTGAAATTTAAATTATTTTTTTTGTAAGGAGCGGACAGGGAGCGCAGATAGTATTTAGATATATTTTTTAAGCTAGTAACGACTATTATGACAGAATTCCACTTTGTATTTTTATCAACGATAAGTCAGTATCCCCAACGAAGAGTCAGAAGCTTATAATATTCGATCGATACCTGTTAGGAGTCAAGCGCTATATATCCTCGTATATATCTATAATCTACGTAGGTATGATGATCACCTTCAGGAGGGACGTCATTGACTCGACATGTTCGAGATGATTCGCCCGATAACGACAAATCGCTACATCCAACAATTAATGGAACGTCAGGAGTCTTCGTTGTCATCTCCATATTGAGTAAACCTATTTTTGGATCATTAAGAACGCTGCTTCACACTATCACCTCATAAATTTTACGATCAGGAAACACTGGAATTTATGTTAATTGCAGTTTTCAGTTGCTGATAAATTAAGTTGCTAGGGCAAATATGGTGATTCAAGTGATATTTATGTTTAAAAAAGAATACTACTGAATTGCTAATATGGAATTTTAAATACCTAATCTTGTTTACTGCAATGTGCTGTATCTGTAATTCCTGTAATCACTGTAATTCCTCGGTTTATAATCATTATCTCAAAGTCTGAATATAGTTCTTATTAATTATATCCAAGAAACGATTAGCACTAAGATGTGTTGTTTTAAGCTGCATTTTAATTTCCGTACTATCTCTCAAAAGGAAAAATATTTTTGGACCACACACTGTCTTGTTCTACACGAACCGAGAATAGATTCTGTGATTCAGAATCAAATGGGCGGACGCGGCCGCAGAAATAATAAATGTAAGATCATACATTTCACATGCCGTCGACTTCTTCGTGAGTTCTTATCTGAAGTATACAAAAAGGCTTCTGGGAAGGACTTTATTTACAATCTACATGTCACCGGCTTCAGCCGTTGAATAGGACAAGACACGAAATGTTACTTACCCAAGAGTCTTTCATGTTGATGTAAAGTATAGAGAATGTGTAAACTTTTAAAACGACAATGGAAGTTTAAAAAAAAAACATTAGGGAAGCAAAAAGAATATTCTTTATAATCTGATAATCGAATTAGATTAGCAATCTTTTTTTTCTTATTTTTTGAAGTCCCTATTGCTCTTATTTGTTTACGAAGATCTTTTTGTCACTTTAGGTTCTTGCTAATTCTGGGAAATTCTTCAGAGAGTTAGCTTCGAACAGCGTAAACAAGGAACTTGGCTTAATGAGAAACTGCCATACGCGAAAGCTAACTCGATTGTTGAAACGACTCCATGGAAGGGCGAGATATAGACTCAAACTAACAAAGGCTGACGGTGATGGGTTGGCTATAACGACAGTGCTTTCTTTAACTTGGTTCGATTTTTTTGACCATCGACCTTTCTTTTTTCACTTCTGAAAGAAACTGTCCACAAAGTGACAAAGGACACTCAACTGCTCTTATAAATTGTTACTGTGAAATCGATTTCACATACACTTTGTCTAATCAATAATGGGTCGCTTTAATGTCCTACACCCACATGTCTTTTCTAAAATGAAGAAAACCAATTCTTTCTCATGTCTTTCCTAAAATAAAGAAAACCAATTCTTTCTCATCTTATAAAACTGGTATAAGTGATGAGAATTTAAGAATTGAAAGGAAAATTAATTGCCATTATTTGTGGAGAACTTTAATCTCTTGGTTCGTGTATTCTATGTTCATATTACTTCATATTAATAATTATATTAGGAAAATAGAGAAAGTAATGACTCTTTGTTGTGATTAAAATTACAGAAACAAGGATACTCCATTTTCAGAACTCTGGGGACTTGCATGGTCCATGCATTGACAGTACGAAACTCATAGCTGAACAAAGGTAAAAAATATGACTTTGCATTTATTTCTTAATATGAAATCATTTTTTTCACTGTCGGCAGAATAAAGATCCGGGAATAGAAAATTTAGGTCGAAAATAAAAAATCTAGGAATTAGAAATTACTACAACGCGGAAAAGTAGTTCATTGGGATCCTAAAAAAGCATATCTAATTTGAAGTTTATAGATTTGAATTTGAAGCTTATATTAATTAATTATTATTAATTAATTTGAAACTGATATTATTGAAAATCATATTATTGAAATCATATTATTGAATCATATATTATTGATTGATATTATTGAAATCATATTATTAATATGAAATTGGTAGATCTTTAGCACACGCGCTTGCAAAATATGTTTAAAAAATTTCTTGTGCGTAGAGTTTCGAATTTGTTTTTATTTCAATTTTTGTTTATGGTCCTGGAGAATAGAAAAGTCGGGAGAATCAAAACTGAGAACACTGCAAATTTTTAGATTATTTTAAAGATTTTTAGAATATGTTAAAATTTTGCAGTGTTGCCAATTTTAATTCCCTGGATGTGTTGATTTTGTTTCTAAAGTATTTCCATTATTCGAAAGCCTACACATATTCAAAATCATATCTAAACTCAGGTTAAAAAAATTTCATTCAATAGAAACTTTAAAATTTTAAAAATTTGCTGTGTCTTCAGTTTCAATTCCTTGTTCGTTTTGATTTTTTATTTTTTTATCACTAAAAAGTTCTCACATACCAGAAAATATTCTCCTGTTATTTCCACAAATGTTAGAATGTTTTTTAAGGATATTTGATACATAATGATGTCCCGAATTACCGACCGATTTTTTATTGATATTTAGCGGGTTTATTAAGAGAGAAATGCAAATAAAATGCTGAAATTCGAGGAAATAATAAAGAATATATCAATGAATCGATGTCTGGTGCGTTTCAATTTTTATTTTGAAGAAAAAAAATTATTTGTTAACAATTTTTTTTTAAAATAAAAACTGAAACACAACAGACATCGGCGCCTAAATATATTCTTTATTATTTCCTAAAATTTCAGCATTATATTTGCATTTCACTTTAACCTGGGAGTACGCGCGCCTGCTAGAGTTACGTTAGTCGGCGTAATTTTTATCTTAAAATAAAAAAAATAAAAAAATTCTGTTTTAATCGTAATGTCGATAAATAAATAAAATAAATAATTAAAATAAATAAATAAATCTCACTCAAATGAGAATAGCTAACCGGAAAACAATAACAGTGAACGAGTTTATATTGTATTTTAAAATATAAAAAAAACCGTCGCTTAAACTGACCAATGCGCGCGCACTCCCGGGTTAATAAACTCGCTGAATATAAATAAAAAATAGGTCGGCAATTCGTAACGTCATTATGTATCACATACCCTAAATTACAGAAGTGCATTAAACAGTAATTATCTCCTTGGGAATAATTTACTAAAATTAGTAAAAAAAAAAAATTGGGAAGACTTTTTTGACCTCCACGAATATAAACAAAAATTGAAACAAAAAAAAAATTCGAAACTGCGCACAAGAAATTTTTTTAAACATATTTTGCGAGTGGACATATTGTACTTAAAATTAATTATGCTTTTCCAGGATCCTAATGTGCTACGTTTCTCATTTCTAAATCTCTAATTCCTAAATTTTTTATTTTCGACCCACTCTAATGAAAAGATTTAGATTGGAACATAGTTTATCAATTATCTTGTAGATTAGGGTTTCAGATTTCCAATAACAAAATTCCTTGTTTAATGTGAATCCAGGTGAATTAAAAAAAATTCATTATTTAAGATTTCTCAAGTCAATTTATTGGTGATGTTACGAAAATTTTAAAACTTTTCAAAATTCAAAAGGTTTGCAAAACCCCTTTTCAAAATTTCATGCCATTTCTAGGTTTTTTTGAGGCCTTTTACTAAAATTTTATACATTTTTCAGGTTTTCGAGACTCTGCAGCAACTCTGTATGGGTGAAAATCAAAAAGTTGGAATTTTTCGATTTTATACTTAGAAGAAAAAAAAATGTTTTCAATCCATACAAAACCTTTTTTTCTGTTCATATTAATCACATTAAGTGTAAAAATAATTATAAACGAGGCGAAGAAGTGCTTTCTTATTTTCCATTCAAAATTTTTTTAAACTTAGTGACAAACTTTTGATTTCAATGATTTACAATATTTGTCAAGTTTGAATAACAATTGGATCTTCTTTTAGAGGCTTATATAATGTTATTTTATCATAAAAACATTATAATCAAAATAGAATATTGCTTTAAGATTATTAAAAACTATTTTTAAACTTAAAAATAGTCTAAATATCGATAATACTTATTTTTACAACTAACTTCACTTCACTTCACTAAATACCTGTTGTGTGACCGGATGACAAAGTTAACCATGAAAAATTTTATAATTCCAAAGAATAACTTTCCTCTGGAATAACTTATTAATCAAGTGTTTTAGGGGTAAGATGTACATTAATATTTCCTTCATAGACTCACCTTCAAAATGTGCTTCATTTAACCGTAAACCCGTGTGACCGCACTCAAAAAAATGTCTGGTTAAATTAACCAGAATTCTGGTTAAATATGCCCTTACTATTTTTTCTGGTTAGAGTA
>JBAGKK010491190.1:0-15780 GCA_037177015.1 Euceroptres primus
GCACACATATTTTTCTTATCAAAAACAATATTGAAATTTTTCCAACTTTTTTGTTACAATTTTAATTTTTTGTAGTATGCAAGGAATTTTTTTAAAATTTATTCTGACAAGCCGTTGCGATTCTACAGAAATTTAACTTTAAAATGAGCCCTAAAACATGAAAAAATGTTAATTATTTCGGACTTTTTTACAATTTAAGAAAACACTGAAATTTAAACTATTTTTGCAATATCTTCTTTAAAAATGGACAAATTGGCTTCATCTTGGGCTCATTTTATACAAAATTTTGAGAGCTTTCTGCATGCTTCAGGGTAGTGATTAGAAAATATTGAAACTTTGCTGAATTAAGGTTAAGAATCTTATCTTCAAAATGGCACCAAGAACGTAATGAAATATTAACTGGTTCTCGAATTATCATTAAAAATTTGGAAGCGTGCCCAAGACGAAAATCAGTCAGTCGAGTGGTGACCGCAGTCTTCCGTCTCGTGTTTCCCATGCGTTAAGGGTGTGTGATACGTTATGATGTCACGAATTACCGACGGGATAAAAATATTCCGCAATCCTATTTTTAAACAAACAACTATATCAAGTTGAAACTTAAGAGAATGATAGAAAATATGATAGGGCACATCTGCTATGTGTCATTTTTTTAAAATTTTGAAAAAAAATTATTTAGAAAATTTTTTTTCAAAATTTTGAAAAAATGCCACATAACAGATGTGCCCATTCATATTTTCTATCATCCTCTTAAGTTACAACTTAATATCTTTGTTTGTTTTAAAATAGGATTGCCGAATATTTTTTATACCCCGTCGGTAATTCGTGACATCATAACGTATTACACCCCCTTAGCAAAAGATACAAGTTCGACTGCCGCTCAAAGAACCGATTTTCGTCTTGGGCATGCTTTCACATTATTCAAGATAATTTGAGAACCCGATAATATTTTATTATGTTCTTGGTCTCATTTTAAAGACGAGATTTTAAACTTTACTTTAGCAGAGTTTCAATTTTTTCCATTCACTACCCTGAAGCATGCAGACAGTGGAAGTTGAGAATCGAAAATTGGTTAAAAACGGAAAATAGGTCTGTCTTTCTCGCATTCTCTCGCAGTTCCTATTTATTAAAAATTCTTCGAATAGGGATCAATTGTCGCGAAATTTAATAAGCTTTCTAACGATTTTTTAAAAATCTTTCTTACCTAATTTATCGTTGAGATAACTAAGAAAGAAGGGAGGCATGTTTTTAATACGATTTTTGTTTAGTGGACTGACAATTCTGGCTGGTACATTAAGTTACTATCATTTTTATTTTATTTGTTTCTAATAAACACTGTAAGAAATATTGAGATTAGTACAATTTTAAAATAAATTATATTTGGTAATGAAATTTCGAAATTTTAAATAAATTTTTGCCGAAATTCAAAGTTTTATAGAAAATCGGATTAAAGTTACATCAAATAAAAAAATAATTAACGAATCATTGCATTTTGATATAAAATAAAAATTAATAATTAATTTTTAATAAATAATTAGTTGTAATTTAATTAGATTTTGAAATAATAGCGAGAAAAAAAAGGTGTTCCCAAAATTTTTTAATGTACAAAACGGTCCTGCTTCTAGTTATAAACATGTGACGATCAAGCCTTTGCTCGTCGCATTCACTTCATGTTCATGGAGTCTCGCAAAAATAAAAATATGATGGCACATTTGTATTTATTTCTAGATATTTAGTAAACATATTTTGAGTTTATAGGTTTCATTTTGAAGCTTATACTTTAAAGTACTGTTATGAATTTTTTCAAAATTCTCCTGAGTCTTCTCTTCATTTTTCCAGGAATTGAAAAAAGGGTCGAAAATTTGTCACCTAGCACATTATTTCCTGCTAGTTTTTTAAAATTCTACCTAGACTAAAAATATTTCAAAGTTATTCAAATATGGCTTTTTCGGCGGGAAATTACTTAATCTTTTCAATGGTTTTTGCTAAAAGTTACAGTCGCGTTTCCTTTCCGAATTATTAAATGTAAAAGACAAGAATTCTTTTCCGATGAGATGCGAGTGAAGCGGTCTGATACTCGTGACCGGTACTGTATTTCGGGAATTCAAGATTTGTTGAAAATTTACCAAGGCAGTTTTATGAATGATATTTCAAGGTATTGTTAAAATTATTTTTCGGGAATATTATAGAGCCTCTGATAACATTTTAATGATTTTACTGCTGATTTAGTTGCAGATATTTTCTTTCTCTTTCTTTTTAAACGAAAATAAATTTTAATATCTAAGCAGGATGAAATATAATTTTATTTGTTAATAAAATTTTCAATTTTAAAACAGTTTCAGAAGCCTTCAACAAAATTCTTCTTTAGTTAACTTTAATTTAATCATTTCATTTGCTGAAGAATTTATTTACGAATCTTATTCGTAAATTATTTTATTCTATTCTATTCTCTATTCTAAAAAATATATTTTCTCTTGTGAAACTGAAGCTTTGATAGTCTGAAAATGAACAGCTGGTTTGAAATTAAGTTCTGATAGTTTATGAGAATCCTAATCTATTGGCTATTCGATCGCAACAAGGACGCCTTTGGTCAATCTCAAGGAATATCTGGACAGTATCCAATTGCGTGTGCGATAAAGATCCGGAATTACGTCACTCTACTGACCCACTGACCTTACTTGACCAGTATTCTATACTTCTATGTAAACTATAGTATCATACCTCCTTACTTCTAAGATCCCAGAAAGAGATTAAGTGCCCATAACTATTTTAACTTGTTTGGAAGTTCATGACAATGTTTTTAACGTCCTCTTGCCCTTCAATATTGTTATCATTTTTCTTATGATTTTCCTTGATGATAAGCAAAACTGGGTCAGGATACTTATCACCGGCTTCATGTATTTTTAAAATATCTGACGGGTTCATTTGCATATACAATGGCCTTGAATATTAATTTCCTAAAAGTATGATTAGGGGTTGTCCAAGTCCTTTTTTGCCTAATGGTCCCAAGGATGGAAAAGCCGAAAATCTTAGGAGAAATTTTGCATATCAAGAAGAAGGATCTTTCATTAAAGATTACTTTTCTTGAAATTAATTCCTTAATTAAATAAAAATCCTATAGAATTTAGACTATAATCTCTCGAATTTCATATTTGATTTTAATATTTGGCAAATGTTTTAATCTATTTTTTTATTTTTGCAGCTGAGAAACGAAGCGATTTGGAACAATGAAAAAATGAAGTTTGGAGGTGAGGAAAAATTTGCTGCCACTTCTGAAGGCTCATTTACATCGGCAAGCTGATAACGGGCAATCTTTCTGCCTATCTTCGTTGAAAGTTTCCGAGAATCGATAGAGTAAAAGTAGAAAGCTTGAGGAAGTAATGAGCTTACCAGTTGCCCAGTGAAGAACGCTGTGACCCTCTAGGTCTTTGGCATTGACGTCTCCACCATTTGCCAGAAGGACAGCTACTAATTGGGTATCACCAGCAATTACAGCAAGGTGTAAGGGCGTATGTCCCTCAGCATCGGGTTGATTAACCAGTTCTGGTGCCGCCGATGCGACGGCACCACCAGTTCCGGCATCCATGCAGTAATGAAGAGCACTTCTCAGGGTACGATCTCGATATCCGATGGTTTCACTTTGCTCTTTTAAAAGTTTTAGAACTCTTACTCTGTCCCCTTGCTGGCAAGCATGCATAAGAGGCGTCGCCCCAATGTGCAAGACTCTGAAATTTTGTTTTAAATCAAAATTTTTATATCAAGGACGAAAAATACGAAGCTCTGATCCGTATCTATCTATTTCTTAAATATTTATTCTTTTAGAGTTTTAATAGTTCCTTGAAATTGAAGGCTTTTTAATTCAGAAGCACTAAAGTTTAGAATATTTTTTGAAGTTCCAACAGATTCAGGGTTGCTACAGATCAGGGAATTCTGGAATGTCAGGGAAGGTCAGGGAATTTGAAAATGGTCAGGGAAAGTCAGGAAAAACCTTCAAAGAGTCAAAGAATTTTTTTGAGGCAACAAATTATAATTTTATCTTAATAGCAGGGTGTCTAGCGCCCTGAAAATCCTTGAAAACCTGGAAAAGTCATTGAATTTTTTTTACCTGGAAAAGCCTGGAAAAGTCCTTAAATTTCACTGATCGTCCTGGAATTCTTATCTCTACATCTGAATTTGCAGTTTTCTTCAAATGAAATATTGAGAAGTAATTTATCAATTGCTTCAGTCGAGGCTTCAGTAAGCTTTTGAAGAAAACTACTGATTCACTTAATAAGGCTAATTTACTAATTCATTTATTAATTAGGCTTACTAAGTGAATTTGAAGTTTTTTATCGTAAAATAGTAGTATAGTAGTTTTTTAATTAAAGATTAGTAGAAATGCTTACTAAATCAATTGATAAACGAAATTGCACTATTTCATTAGTGGGAAACTACTAGTTCTTTTTAGAGAGTATCCTTTTAAATAAAAAATAGCTTTTTGAGCTTCTGCAGATACAGAGTTAGCTGAACACAAGAATTTTATAAATCACATAATATTATAAACATTTTATATGGTTCATTGAGTTGGGTAAATTATTTCTATCGTACAGGTTCAAGAAAAAAAGATTTTTTCCATTAAAGTTTATGGTAATAATTAAAAAATGGTACCTGGAAAAATTTATTTTTTGACTTGGAAAACCTGGAAAAGTCCTGGAATTTTTTAGGAGAAACGTTAGACACCCTGCAATAGTTATAATTATAATATTACAAAATTATAATATTATCAGAGATTACAGTCAGTCCCCCATTTCCCCTATTTTTTCCTTTCCCCTATTATTATCCTAAAATCACTTTTTTAGATTTTCATTCCTTTTCCCCCTTTTTTCCTTTGATATTCAAAGTTCCGAATAATTGATCAAAAATTATGAGAAATAGAAATTTGTGACACTCAAAAACTTTTTTAATGTTTTCTTGAATTTCCCATAATTTCCAAATTTTCTAAATCTACGAAAGTCTCCTGAAATCTCTTAATATTCTCCAGAATTTTAAAAATTGATTTAAAATCCATAAAAATTTTCCAAAAGATTTGAGACTGTTCCAGAATCTTCTGGGTTCTCCTACAATAATTTTATAAAATATCTCAAAATTCTTCAATATTCTACAACGTATGCTGGACACTTTCAGAATCTTCTATAATTTTCTACGAAAGATTACCGAAATTCTCTCAAATTATTTAAACTCTTCAACATTTATCGGAAATCTGTAAAAATTTTCCAAAATATTCTGGACTGTTTTAAAATCTACAATCATTTTGATTCTTCTGGATTCTTCCATGATCTTTTAGAATCTTTTGGATTCTTCTCTAATAATCTCAAAGAAATCGTAATACAATCTTAAAAAATTCTTAATACTTCTTAAAGAATTCTTAAAAATTGTGTTCTAAATATACTAGAATGTTCCAGAATCTTCTAAAATTGTCTAAAATTTTCTGAATTCTTTCATGATCTTCTAAAATCTTTTAGAATCTTCAAGAATATTCTGAAATGTACCTAAAGTTTTTAACGTTCAAATGAACGAACTTTTTTTGAAATGAAAGAATGAAAGACTGTTTCAGAATTTTCCTAACATTCTGTAGACTTTTTGAGTCTTCACAAAAAATGTATGGAAGAGACTAGAGGATTTTAGAACTTTATGGAAGATTTTGGAAGAGTCATAAAGTTTCTGGTAGATTCTAAAACACTCAAAAATCTAGATTGTTTTGGGATTTTTGGGATTTCAAAAGATTTAATGATTCTACAAGTTTATGGGAAATTAAAAATATGCTAGAAGACTTTAAAATTTTGTTGAAAAATCCAGAAGTTATGAAGGATTTTAGAAAATTCTATAACATTCTAAAGATTCTGAAAATTTAGAAATTTCAGGAGTGTTTTATCAGATTCTAGACAGGAATCTAAGATTGTTGAGGATTTTTTAACATTCTTGAGAATTGCAACTTCCTTCGTATTATTAAAAGAAAAAAACTTCCTTCTTTTTTTGAATCCCCTTTTTCGAAACAGAAATCCTCTATTTTCCATAGAATTGAACTACTTAACCACTGAGATCCCTGTATTATATAATTATAATTATAATTATAACGGCAGGAACGGTCAGGGAAAATGAAAAATTGGTTGGGGAAAAGTCTGGGAAAGTCAGGAAATTTTGAAATTGAGTTTGTAGTAACCCTGAGCAGATTTATATTTTTTATAATTATCTTCTTCTTCAATTTTGAATAATTTGTATTAATTCCTAATTTTCATGGTTTTTTATTTCAAAGATTTGAAGTTGTAGGCAATGCTTTTGTAAAAAATCTAGAAATCTAAGAAGAATCTGGAAGCTTTAAAACAAAATCTTAATACTGGCAGTTTTGGATTTCATTTCATTTTGAATTGAAAGCATTCTAGTTTGAACGCTTGTCAACTTAGGGATTTCTTTAATTTAGTTCCTGAAGTTGAACATTTATATTTTAATCATTTGTGGGTTTTTAAATTTAGAAGGCTTTCTGAACGTTGATGTTTAATTGTTTTAAAGCTTAAAACAGTGGTTTTGGAAAGAAAGGAAACAAAACTCTCAGAGTTTGAAAGCTTTAAAAATAGAAATCTCAAACCCAAGATTTGTTTAAATCAACTTCGTTATTGATTTAAAGAGTTCCTGGATTTACTGATTGTTTAAATTAAGTACTTAGTTTTTCGACTCTAGGAAATGGAGCTAAAAGTCAGTACTCATTGCATATTTATGAACCTAAGACAAGAGCAAAATATTAAGGTACATATAAATGTGAAGGGATAATATTGGTTTGCTTAACAAGTACTGCTTTTTTTGTATTTGCAAGCACTTTTTTGCTTAGTAAGTCTGATGAACTAGTTCAAAAAAATAAAAACAGGGTCCGGAACTCTAAAAATCTTGTCTTCAATTGTATGTAATCAAAATAGCCACTGGGTTCATATTCTCAGATTTCTAAACAATATTTAGAGGTCTTTATTTTTAGTAGCTACAAATAAATTATGAAAATGTCCAAAATACTATACTGGCGTCCAAAGTGAAAAGATACATAAGTGACATTGTCCCTTAGGTCGACTTTTCCATTGCTAGGTTTAAGAGAATAACCCTAAACCACAAAGTCACTTACGTATCTTTTTACTTTGGACGGCAGTATAAGAGATGTTAGTGAGAACATTTTCATTTTCAAAAATTCTGCAATTTGCAAAAATCTTATTGTGAAATTTTCAAGACGATTTTCAAAGTAAGCTTGTTAAAAAACAGTATTTAAAACATAAAATAATTATGGAATTGCAAGATCAATATGTTTTAATTTGAATTTTGAGAAATAAAAACTTATGAAATTAAAAAATTCTTTGTTTTCTGAAATTTTCCATAATTTCTAAATTTTCTAAAATCTTCCATAATTATCAATAATTTCTCAAAATCTTTTAGACTCCTGTAAAATTCCAGACTGATCCATAATCTTTTAGATTCTTTCAGTCTTCCTAATCTACAAAATTTTTCTCAAATTTCATTTAAATTTTCTATAATATTCTAGACTGAAACAGAATCTTCGAAAATTTACGAAAGATTTTCGAAATTTTCTCAAACCCTTTAGAATCTCCTACAATCATCTAGATTTTTCTGGATGTTCCCATAATCTTTTAGAATCTTCTAGATTCTCCTATAAAAGTCTTATAGAATTTTAAAGAATATCCCAAAATTCTATAGTATTCTACAAAATTGGTTCCAGATTCTTCTAAAATCCTCAACAATTTGAGAAAAAACTTCAGGATTTCTAGAATTTTGCAGCATATCATTTAGAACTTTCTAAAATCTGCAAAAGACTCCCTACTTTTTCAGAATCTTCCTAAAATTCTGTAAATTTTTCAGGCGTCTTAAAAAAGAATCTGGAAGAGATTAGAAGATTTTAGAAGTTGATTGCAGTATTCAAAGAGGTTTTTGAGGATTCTAAAAGATTCTGAAACAATGTAGAATATTTTTGAAAATTATAATAGATTTTGAGTTGTTTTTTAAGATTTTAGAAGAATTAGGATGACTCTGAAAAAGTCTGAATATTTTAGAAAATTTTGGAAAAATCAGAAAATCTCTAGAATATTCTAAGACATTCTTTAAAAAATCTTGAAGATTGAAGAGGATTTTGAGAGATTGTAGAAGATTTAACGAATCTACAATCATGAAGATTTAAAAATATTCCAGAAGATACTAAAAGGTTGTCGAAAAGTCCAGAAGATTTCATGAAGGGTTTTAGAAAATTCTAGAGAATTTCAATGATTCTGAAAGTTTAGAAATTTTGAGGAGTATTTTACTAGATTCTAGCCAGGAATCTGAGATTTTTGAGAATTTTTTAAAATTCTAGTTGCAGTCATCAAAAGATGAACTGATTTTCCTCTTTCTTGTTAAACTACAAGGATTTTTCAACGTTGGATTTTAATTTTATTTCTTAATCAAATTTGAGTTTTCTTGTACTCCCTTGGAATTTAAAAAATGTCCCTCTTTTTCGAAAAAGAAATCTCCTATTTTCCCTCTAAAATTGATCTACTGAACCGCTGTGATCCCTGTATTATATCACTAAAGAATACTTTTTCAAGTTAAGAAGAAACTTGCAGATTTTTATTTAAAAAGAGAAATCTACAGAGTGACCTCTAAATATGTTTGCAATATCCTAAATTAAAAAGGAAGAAGCTACAGAAGAAAGATCTCAAATAAACTTGTCGAACTTTCTAATAAACACCACATTAATCAGCACAAAATAAATGAAAATTGTAGATTTTACAGATCTATTTGATATCTTACAAAAGTAAGATCTCAAATAAACTTATCAAACGTTCTATTAAGCACCCCATTGATCCTCACAAAATAAATTTTGAAAATGAAAATTCTAGACACAATCTAATCACGATCATTTTTTTACTTGTAGGGTCTTCTCTTCAGGGAGTCTTGAGGTCCCAAGGGATGCGGCTTAGGAGAGTTAGAGATCCATGAGGTTTTTGCTCTGGGTCGGTGATTGGGAAACGGTGTCAACGGGGGCAAGGACACATCGGCTGCACGTTCCTGTTTTTTTTGACGGGATCTCTCCTGATGTTTTTGTAGGATCAACGGAGTCTTAGTGTCCATGCCCGTCTTTGGCACCGAGGTCCGACTAGATCGACACCCCCAGGCATCCTGGACACCTGCTTCTTCTGCCTCCTATCATCGCTTCCTCATCCACTCGCCTATCGGGGTCAGCGCTTGAAAAAACAAAGGGGACCGATGTTGATTATCGTAACTGGCAAGTCGACAAGTTGACCTCCTTCTAGAAAACGTCTGGCGTGTACGATCTTAGATGCGAATCGGTCAGAAGGAAAGCTAGCTGGCTGGCTGGTAATCTTGAAAGTTGAAAGCTCAAAGCCTAAAGGGTATTCTACATCGGTTACTGACCACGTGGTGAGTTGACCAGGTCACCTGCTGCCATAGAAACCGACTGCCACAACAATTCGGTCCGATAAAGAACTCTAATGGCAAATCTCACGACAAGGTCATCTCGTTTCAAAAATATATACTTCCTTGCTTCAATTTATGGTAGTCGCTTTCTTCGATTTATTGGCTTTCGTTCCTAGTCAGCTGACTCGTGTAAATTTAAATAAATGGGATCCTCACGACCCCAACTAGGTTGATTATAATTTATTATTTTAGTCATTCAACTTTTCCCAGAGAAAATTTAACTCTTTTTTCGGCCGACTAAGAACCGTTCTTTCTCGAAAATTCAATTTCGTGAATAGTACCAAAGTCTAGGGCTAATTAGCGGTTTTTTATAATTTTTTAAATATTAAGCATTTACATTAACAACCCATTTTTTGCAAAGAAAAAATAATTGTTGCAAAAAACGGTTCAAACCGAGGGGTTGACAACTCGACCGATCGGGTGTACACCTACTTCTGACTTCAAGATACTTCAGGATATTTCAATGACTTCAAAAGATTTCACTGACTTCAGGAGATTTCAAGTGACTTCAGGAGAATTCAAGTGACTTCAGAAGAATTCAAGTAACTTCATATGAATTCAGGTGATTTCAAGTGACTTCACATGAATTCATGTGACTTCATGTGAATTCAAATGACTTCAGATATTTCAGGAGAATTCAAGTGACTTCAAATAAATTCACACCTGACTTCACAAGTTGTCAACCCCTCGGTTCAAACCTTTAGTAATTTTTTTTCAAAGGACCAACTTTAAATTTTCTCTGGTGATAGTTTCTTGAACTCTTCTATTAATTTTTTCTTTGGAAGTCGAGAACTTCTGACAGAAAAGATGATAGTGGGGAGGTATATTTTTCCAAAATATAAAATGTGAATTCAAGATTGTGAAGAATCAAATCTCAGATTTAAGTTTGAAAAAAGATAAATTCCAAAGAATCACACTTTGAAGGAAACTTTCCAGAGTATCTTGGCTCTAACTTTAGAAACCTTTGAATTTAGAGACATAAGATAAGAGCAAGAGTCAATCAACTTTTTAATGTTATACATGGATGGCTATAGTTCAGAACTACTTTCTAAATAACTTATAAACTTTTGCACCTTTGGTTTTGCTATTTCGAGACTTTAATGTTTAAGTAATTGTAAAAGTCTATTGAATTAAAGACCGTATTTTCAAATTTTAATCCTGAATTAATTTTTCTACAATAATTTATTATTTTCTTTCACAATAATTAAAAATTTTGTTTTCGGAGTACCAAAATAATTGATATTATTAAGTGGTGTCCAAGTTAATAAGAGGGTAATAGATTTGAAAGTTAAATTTTTTAATACTGATATAAAATAAAAGAAATATTTGTCTGCACTGCAGAAAAGTTGATTGATGATTCGATTTTTAAATATGTTTCTTAAAACGAGAAGTTGTGATTCGCGCCTCATTTCGCGGACATGTTACTCTAGTTTTCGCAATTCTGTATTCGCAGACTTGCATTTGCATAGAACCTACACATGCTTCTTAAACAGGCCTATTTAAGTTCTTAGGCGTTTGCCCGTCAGGTGTCACGCTCCCATAAAAGTTGCCTTAAGTCGAGTTTACGTTCCCTGAATGACTATAATATTTCCTATCAATTTATCTGAATTAATTGGGCAAAAGGAAAATTAAACGGAAATTAATTTTTGCCAGAAAAAATGTATTGGGAATTAATTTTGTTGGAGAAAAGTGAACTGGAAATTAATTTTAATAGAGAAAAAATGAATTGGAAATTAAGTTTATTAGAGAAAAATGAATTGGAAATTAATTTTGATAGAGAAAAATGAATTAGAATTGTTGAAGGAGAGTTTATTGTAAATTAAAAGTGCTGCAGAATAATTAAATGGTAATTAATTTTCCTGGATAGTTAATCGGCAATCAATAAATCTAATGGATTAAAATAATGCTTCTTCAGTAGCAATAATTAATATTAAAGAAATTTTTTTCTTCCTTAAATTAATTTTCTCAATCCAAGGTTCCACAATTCAAATTTAATTGCAAATCCAAAATCCACAATCTTTATATCATTTCCAACTTTAAAACCTATTACTAAAAAACTGTTATAAAAAATATTACTTCAAATTTAAAAACTATCTTTAAGAAAGTATTTTTAATTTAAAAAATTTTCTGGGGCATGAACTAAATTCTGGAGATTAACGATTCTTGTTTAATGGATTTCTGTGTATCCTAAATAATTGAGGAAAATTACAAGCTGCCAGCAATAAAATTGAGAAAATAATAGAAATGAAAGAAGAGTAGAAAAAGAAATAGCAAGAGAATTACGTGTACTATAACTGAAAGAATAATAGCATCCTATAGTGTGCATTAAATTTAACACATATCGATTTTTTTTTGCCTTGTGATCTTAAGTAAGGGTAGAACGTGCGTATATGAATACAAGCATCATAATACAAACTTGCATATGCATGAATGAAGTTCTCATGATATGAAGAGACTTTCAAATCCTAATATGATTCACAAACTATTTACATTTTACAAAGTAGCAGTATTGTAGTCAATAAACAATTTTTATTAATTTAAATAAAAACAATTTGTTACTCAAAATAAAATATAATCAAATAAACAAAAAAATGTTAGGAATTTTATTTTAACTAAAAAAATTGAAACTTTTTTTTTAACTAAACTAGAAAATACGAATGAATTTTAATATTTACATTTTTTTTAAATGTAATGAATATAAGAGATTATTTTTTATCGACTGCAACAAATTTTTCAATTTATTTATTATTCGCATATGAAATTTCAAAAGAAATGGGAAATTGAATTTTATGGATTTGTTTTAAATTTTCCAATAATTTTTTCTATCGTTTCCTTTAAATTTCACTTTAATTGAATCAGGACATTAAAAAGCTGTACAATACAAGCAATCTTTATTCAGAGGTGTTTGCTTTTTCGAGTAAACGTGTTCGTGTAATGAACGAGTTTATGTGCACGAGGTTAGTGTAACATAGCAGTGACTGAAAATCGTTATTTCGTCAATTCACCCAATAACACGTGGATCGTTATTACCTAGTTGATAAGTTCCTTCTTCTCTACTTTCTTAGAATTATTATATTAATTTTTATTAACAGGATATTAATTTTAGAAAATATAGAAACAAGAATGACTCAAATATTTGATTATTGTCATAATTATATATAATTATTATAATTAATTTAATAATTAATTATAAATGATATTTTTCAATTAATTAAATTAATTAATTGATAAATTAGTCAGGGTGTCCAGTGGTCAGGAAAGTCAGGACAAAGTCAAGAAATTCGGTTTATCAGGGAAAAATCAGGGATGTCAGGGAATTTTTTTAAAAATCAGGGAAATTTTTTGTCCTTGAAAAAAACTGTAAGTAATAAAAAACTATAAATATTATACACCTCTTATTGTTTATTGTACGAAAAAAAGAAAAACTTATGAAAGAAAAAAGTCAGGGGAAATAAAGGACAATTGAGGAAAAAGTCAGGGAATTTTAAATCTGGACTTCGGTGGAGACCGTGTTAATTAATTATTAATTTTGTTTGATTCATTTTTTAAAAATTACCACTGTTCATTCAGAAATAAAAAAATAGTATTGTAAATTTTTAAATAAATTTCCTTTGGCTGTTTCATAAATAATTTTTATAGTCAATTATCTTTATAACTAATTTATTGAGAATTAATTATTTACGAAGGGAAAACATATTTATTAAATAAGTGAAAGAAGAACAGAACTTAAGGCTCTTTAAACAGTTTAAACTTACAGAATTATTTAAAAATAATGTTGGGAAATACTTTCCAAAAGTTTTTTTTTAGAATTAACAGATTTAGTCTAATTCTTAAAAATTAGAAGAAAAGCCTTATTTATAGAGGTAAATATTTGTTAGATTAATGCCAGTGTTTAGTATTACGGAAATTTTCGTACAACTAGCACACAACATAGTATGGGCCGGAATTTTAATTTATTTTATTTTTTTTAAAGGATGTTACGGAATTTTCCGTATCAATAGCCTGTCCCCCCTCTGTGTTGTATGCTAGTTGTACGAAAATTTCCGTAACAATAATTAAATTTAATTATTCTACAATTTTCCATATTAAATCTTTTTCCTCCTTTTTATGGTAAAAATAAAAATAGATTTAAAAATAAATTTTGTATATATACTGATTCAATTTATGTTCCTATCAATTCTAAACCATTGACTTTGAAACTAATTTGTTATAATGAAAAATGGTCTCTATAAATATTTCAATAAATTAATATCATTTTGGTTTAGAAAACTAAACGTTTTTTCAAAAATTTAATAGTTAATAATGGAAGTCACACAAATAATAAATTTTCTAGAATTATTCTAATTTTCAAATTAAAACGTCTGATGTGAAATTTCAGTAGAAACAGTTCAGTAGTAACAGAAAGTGCGTCAGACTCAACCAGACTAAAACGACCTTATCTACTTCTTGAGATAAAAAAAGAAAATTTTCTGATTTAAAAAATCAAATAATAAATGATTCCATTGTTACATTCAACTTTTTAATTGGACAAAAATGTACAAAAATAAAAAAAATCTCGTAGGTACATAAAATAATATATTCTTAAAAGAATCACTTGGATCATTAAAAAAGAACTCTACATAAATAAATGAAGTTGTTTTATACAGATAATAAAAAAATATTAGAATTAAAAAAAAAATGTTTAAAAAAAATATTAACTTGTTTTTTTAATTTAAAAAAATATAATTTTTTAGAAGAAAAAATATATAATAACTTGTGAATTCTTATTACCAAAAGAAAATATTGACATGTGAATTTTCTTTTGCTCAAAAAAAAATATTCACTTGGGAATTTTTTCTTATTATAAGAAAATATTGACTTGTGCATTTTTAATTTAAAAAAATATATATTAGGTAACTTGTGAATTTTCAATATCAAAAGAAAATATGGACTTGTGCATTGATTCTTATCAAAAGAAAATATTGACTTGTTTATTTTTTCTGGGAGGGTTTTGGAGTCCCTGAATAAGAATTTGTTCTATAAATTCCAAAATTCAAAAATAGCGGCGGACGCAAGTCAATATTTTCTTATGATAAGAAAAAATTCACAAGTGAATATTTCTTTTGAACAACAGAAAATTAACAAGTCAATATTTTCTTTTTTTTAATAAAAATTGACAAGGTTAATATATTTTTTCATTAAAAAATATCTTTTTAAAATAAAAAAACAAGTTAATTTTTTAAAATATGATTTCATTTATAATATTTTTTAATGATCTGTACAAAACGATTGTAATTAATCGAGACGGGCTCATTAGAAATTACTTAATTAATTATTTATTGAATGATTGAATTGATGAAGTGATTAATGTATTTTTTGTAATTCCAGAAGATATTGAATTCATCAAAGGCAGAAGATAAAACTTACTAACTTTGTCCTCAAAGCAAAGCCCTAGGAGGTGTCCTTATTTCTAATTAATTCACAGAATTTAAAAGAGGATTGAGAACTTGATTTCGGATTTCCAAACATTTCGAAATTTAAAAGTGAAAGGGAAAATTGTTGCCACGAGGTTTGTTTCATAAAGAGGGATTGATGAAGCACTCCTCACGAGGGTAAAACGCGCACTGACAACAACCCTCGACCAGACCAGTTAATGTAAGTTGTAAGGGTTGCTTAGAAACCAACAACCACTTCAGGGGCGTACCTCCTATCGAACCATTCATTTGCAAGTCTTATTAGCTCGAAATGATCTTCAAATAATTAATCCTGAATTCCTTTAAGCCCCCAGAATCAAATATATTTTTCCTTAAATTTATTTCCATTAGTATTACTTTGTACTACATTTTTGATAATAATTCGAGGCAAAATATTTAGGGAACGCAATCAATATATTTTACCCCATTCTATTAATACAAACATTTTCTTCAAGAAATATGCTACCTGTCTGCTTCCCTATATTTAATTAAAAAAACAAAATTCCATTTTCGTCAACACACACACTCCACGATTCTCTCACATACTGCCCAGGTGCAAAAACCTACACTAGGGATTACGTCCCGGAACGCATCTGACACACCTGAACTCAAAAAGCTGGAAAAAAATCTTATTCAAGATTTTCGAAATTTCGTTTAAACGTTTTATAAGAATTACAAACAATTTACTTGATTAAAAATATTAAATTTCTTTATTTTTAAGAAAGGAGATTTTGAGGGGTTTGATCTTTTTCAATTTTATAATAATTTAAATTTTTAATATACATTATATATATATATATATATATATATATATATATATATCTATATA
>JBAGKK010491211.1:0-15776 GCA_037177015.1 Euceroptres primus
TATATATATATATATATATATTAAAATGATTATTTTCTCAAGCAGGAACTTAACATTTTCATTCATTATTTTAATCCTGTAATTTGTTTTCAACTATTGTTTTAGCTCAGACTCCTATTTAGAAAATGTCATATAATTTTTGGACGAATGAGCTTTCTTTAAATTCGACTTTATGACTAAAATTTGAAAAACATGATCTTTTTAGGCCTACGGTGTCCTGGATAAATACAAGATTTCAAAGGCGTTCTTCGTAAAGACTGATCAAGACGACTGTGCCTACTTAGCAACTCTTCCAACTACTCCTGCTGAAAAACCTCAGTCTGATCAACCACAAGTCGAAGAAGTTGAAGAAGAACAATCCAGATTTTCTGAAATAACCCCTGATGCACCAAATGTTATAGTGAGCACCAGAAAAGCTGAAATTGCAGGAAAAGAAAAAATCGCAACAGAATCCGCAGTACCAGTAGTTCCAGAATCTCAAGCAATTTCTGAGGTTGTACCAAATGTACCCGAACTAGCTGTGAAAGCAGCTGAACCAGTCGTTACCGACGAGAAAGAAGTCGCTGCACCTGCAACAGTCCCTGAATTGATTTTGAAGGTCGCAGATCAGACTAAAGAAATTGTAGAAGAAGCAATTGAAAAAATTGAAGAAGTACCCAAAGACATTATTAAAGAACAAGAAAGCATCCCAGAGACTGAAAAAATTGTTGCATGATCTAATTACCTACTTGAATGTGAATTTAATGAGTGATATGAAAAGAAATTTCAGGTTGGTGTCATTATTACGCAGATGACTGAACTTGCCTGAAAATAGTACCAAATCTATTATTTATTTATTTGATTTCCAACTATCTTTCTTTTCGTGAGAAGGGTGCATTGGATGCGCAAAAAAGAAACAAGAGAAATTTACAAATGAAAAAGCAAAAAAAAAAATAATGAATAAATTGTTACATAAAATGTTTATGAAAATGTATTTCATTCCATGTGGTTTCCTTACGCATTCAATACAATGAAAATGTAAATATAAACTAATAGGTTTTTTTGCAATTAATTTTCAATTGAAACAATTATTTAATTATGAGTATCTCTGTGTCATATTAAATTACGCAAACAAAATCAAAGTTTAAAAATAGGAATATGATTTTTTCTGTTGATCGTGATTCAGGAGTTGATAGGAATAAGTGAAGTGTTTCATGGTTGATAAGAAAAACATGCACGCATATTTATCCAAATCATTTTTCGTATCACTTTTAATATCATTATTATCTTACTCTACGAGTACCAAAAGTACTCATAATATATTGCGTTCTAAAGGTCTTTTAGTCTCAGCTAAAATAATTAATTTTTTGATGAATTGTTAAAACACTTGCAGTTTCATAATTTTTTAAAAATAAAATTAAATAGGGTTTAAATTTAAATTTAAACTCTATCTAATTTTATTTTCAACAAATTATGAAACTTCATGTAATTTAAATTAAAACCCTATTGGGGTTTAAATTTAAGAGTTTAAATTCGCATATTTATGTGAAAATTGAGAATTTAAATTTGGACATCCATGTCTTTTTATTCTATTTAATAGTGAATTTGTTATTTATTTATTTGATATCCAAAGATTTTTCTTTTCGTCAGGAGGATATAGCTATTGGATGCACACAAAAAACAAGAGAAATCTACAAATTAGATAGAAAATAAAAATCAATGTCATTAATCCTAGCTGAAACAATTTTTAAAACAAAACTGTTAAAACTCCTACAGTTTATAATTTCGTGAAAGTGAAATTAAATAAGGGTTTTTAACGTGCAAAAATAAGGATTTAAATTTGGATATCCATGTCTTTTTATTCTATTTTATAATAAAATATGTCTGACAAGAACGTACCATTTCTACTGTAGCACTGCCCAAGCAAATTTAATTTTTGAATTCAACAATTTTGAATAAGTGAAAATTTTTCTGATTTTCAAATTAAGAGAAAACTTTTGATAAAATCTATTTCCTTCTCCAAGTACAGATCGACCTTTAGTCGAATTGTACAAAACAATATATTTATGGTGATCAAAGTATCAAAAAGTATCGGTGAGACAAAAGTTGACTCACTGATTAAAGGTCAAGATTATAAATAAGAAATATAAAAATATAGAGTAATAGTGAATTTTTGTAACATCGAGAGCAAATATAAAAATTCAACATAACAATTAATCAGATATGTCATTAAATATATCACTGTTTAATACTTGTACATATTTTACCAAAATTATTTCTATTCTTTGCAATTAATGTTCTTTTTATTATCCTCGTAATGATGCAATCGATTAAGATAAACCCTCATTGATAGCGATACGCCATCTAATAAAATCGGAGAGTATAAAAAGGCATAATCAGTTTTAGTTCAAATAAGGAAGAGAAGAGAACGTGTTTCTTGTCTATAATTAATTTTGAAGGTTCTTCGTAGGTAAGTCATCAATCACCTTCTTTCACAATCGTAATATTGTTCAAAATTTAAAACACATTAAAAATTCTTTTTATTAATTATGCATTTTAACTCTAACCTTGTGAAAATACTTTTTTGTATTTAGGAAACCTAAAATTTATCTAGCGTACAGCAATATTACATTTTATGATGTTATACCTAAAATTAACCCCTTTAAGATTTGAAATATTCAGTTTTATCTCGATCTTTGTTAACGTCAACAAAGACTTCACTAGAAAAAGTCTAAGAAAAAAATTGTATCCAAATTGTGTGCAAAATTTAATTTTGAACGATTAAATGATTATTGCATTTTTCAGAAAACAAAATGCTGAAGTTCACACTGATTCTTGTGTTATGCACCGGAGCTTTTGCTCAATTTCCATCTGTGGGAAAATGTCCAAATTTGAAAGTCGTGCAGAAACTTAATGTTGATGAAGTTGGTATCGATTATTATATTTTTTAAAATACACATTTGTTTAATTAACTCTAACCTCAGAGATTTCAAAAATTCAAAATTAAGAGATCAAAGAACATATTTTAAATTTCAAAATTCTTTTAGGAAAATATAAATTGCAGATAAAAATATAAAATTTAGACAATTTTAAAATATGGTTGGTTGCAGGTATTTTACTCAGAAATTTAAAATAAAATTTATTAATCAATGGAAATTTTTTGGAATTTAAAATTCTTAACTTTTTATCAATAGCCAGTAGATTTTTCATAATTCTCTTAAAACTTTCAGTTTGTGGGAACTTGGTTCGAAGTTGGTCGTTACTTTGTTTTCACTGAAACGGGAGGAAAATGCAATAAGGCTGAATACTCTGTCAACGAAGATGGATCTCTAAAAATCATAAACAGCCAAGTCAACATTCTGTAAGTTAGAAAAAAAATTTATAAGAATGAATAATACTTTTTGATGCATGTAAAAATATATTTAGAAAAAGTCGACACAGAAACTATAAAATAAACATTTATTTTTTAAAATAAACATTCAACATTTTCCCTAATAAAAAAATCAAATACATTTTAAACGAAACTACAAATGTTTGAGAAAATATTTCCAATTATAACACCTGATTATTTAAATACTAAATAAATAACTCAAAAAGATTTAACTTCATAAAATCAAATATAACTTCATAATCAAAAGTTAATAACCATTTTTACAAAGCGATATTTATATTTACTTTATAGTTTATATTAATAAATTTTTTCTTGTTTCTAGTACCGGAACGACCAGTAGTATCGAAGGTGTAGCAAAAATGGTTGGCAAAAAAGGGGAAGCAAAATTCACCGTCACCTACCCTTCACAACCAGTTCAAATTAAAGCCCCGCTTTCAATTCTGGACACGGATTATTCCAGTTACGCTCTTCTCTACTCCTGCCAAGAATTTGGTCTTTTCCAGTAAGAAAAATACTCATTTATTTAATTAATTTATTTAAAGGGGTCATTTATTGAAAACAAAACTAAAAAATCTTAATTATGAATATTAAAAACATAAACGTAAGGTGAAAATTGTATTACGCATTTCTTTTTCAGCACAAACTCTGCGTGGATTTTGACCAGAGATCGTATCCCTGAAGAAGATGTTCTCCAAAAAGCCTATGACGTATTTGACGCAAATGATTTTAAAAGAAAATACCTAACTAAGACAAATCAAGAAGACTGTGATTAATAGGCTTATTTTATTATAGACTTTTGATTCTTAAGAATTATGTCTGAATAAACAAAATAAAATCAATTTGAAGTTATAATTAAAAATATTTAATATTCAATTATTATAATAAATATTATAATAAAAATGTTACCTTTAGGGGTAACATTTTTATTCATTATTTTAATATTTAAGTTGCATAATTAAATGGGTTCACAATTTTTGACGACTTATACGACTAACATAACTATATATATAGTTATATTAGTCGTATAAGTCGTCAAAAATTGTAAACCCACTTAATTATATACACACACACACACACATATATATATATATATATATATATATATATGTATTCTTTAATTATATATAACAATATAATATAACAGCTGCAAATCAGTCTTGTTTTGAAATCCACACAAGGAAAAACTTTTTGTTCACTTCAGACAAATTTTTATTTGTCGTTCGATATTTGCCGTTTTTATTAATTGTTTAAAGAAACGATTTCTTGATTTACTCAACATTTTTCTCTGAATGTAATGTAAAAAGTCACCATTCAATGAGATGAATGTATATTAAGTACGATTCTAAATACTGGTATTTAAATTTTCCTTTTATGGAAAATTCATCTTTTCGGAAATAACAATAATCTTTTTGACGAATGGTCAAGGTTTTGCAAAATTTCTAAAGAAACGTTGCTTTGCCAATTTAAGTCGCGATGGAAAAGTTTCTTGAACCAAGTCTTACCGTTACTGACCCACTGACAGAACTCTTTCACAAAAATAAAGGTACACCAAAACGATCCTTGCCTAAAGACGTTCAGACAACAAACAGTAAGTTGAAGTAACTGACGTGAATTTCTGTTGATTACTTTTATCTGTGAATATCTTTGTGAATTAATAAAACTCAAATCTAAGTTTAATCGACTCGAGAAAAAGGATTATATTTTATTCAAAAATAAAAGTTGTCTTCTCAGAAAGGTAATGTATTTTCTATAGTCACTCGTATAGCTTAAAAATAAGTAAAATAGCTTTAGAATAAATGGTAACTTGAATTCATGATTATTTTGGATCAAACTAAATTTTGATCCAAGCAGAATTATTATAACAAAATTTACTATTTTGATACCAAAGTAAAGAAAGATTTAATTGCCTAAATATGAAATAATTGCATAATATGAAACATTTTAAATTGTTAAATATGAAGACATGAGAATGACAACTCGGTAAAGATCATTTGAAGTTGGCCCCTAAATTAGTTTATTTTAATTATTATTTGGAGGGCCAACTTTAAATGATCTTTAACGAGTTGTCATTCTCATGTCTTCATTTTTAAAAATGTTAATGTTAAATTGTAGCACTCAGACTCTGTAAAATTCCACTACATATTTGTAAAATCATTCTTTCATGCTTACAAAAATTTCGAGTGTACAGACGTTATCTACATTATTTGATCGGCGGAAGAAATAATTATATATATAACTTTTGTTAAATTGATCGTTTGAAAAGTAAAAGTCAGTAAACGATAAAGAAAACTGATTCATTTCTGGTTGAATCTCTTTTTGATAAGAAAAAAATCTGAGGTATCAGTTTTTATTTTTTCAATAAATTTTTTCTCCGTTCATTTTATACTAAATAAACTATATAAAATAAATAAATAAGAATAATAAATAAATAAAATTGTTTTCAGAGAACGCATACTTTAGGTTGAATACTTACTTTTGGTATCATAATTAATAAAGAGAGAATATTTTTATTTAATTTTTGATAAGCAAAATATATACCTTTAAATTATAAACAATAATTTTAATGGAAGAAATGTGTAGGATATAATATTCACATTTTAATGCAGATTTTGAAATAAATTAAACGTTATATTTTTCAGAAAACAAAATGTTGCAGTTTGGACTAATTCTTATACTTTGCTCCGGAGCTTTGGCTCAAATTCCATCTCTTGGAAGTTGTCCAGATTTAAAAGTCGTACAAGAATTTAATATTCAGAAGGTTAGTTTTAATGAAAACTTAATTTAAAAAGAGAAATTAATCTCTACAAAATTTAACAAATACTCATTGAATAAATTTGTAGTATTTGGGAACATGGTACGAAGCAGAAAGATATTTTGCAATCAATGAAATGGGTGGAAAGTGCATTACAGCCAAATATTCTCTAAACGAAGATGGATCCATAAAAGTCATAAATAGTCAAATCAACATTGTGTAAGTTAGATAAAATACTCGATACAAAAATTATGTCGTTTTTCACTTGAATAAAATATTTATTTATAAATGTAACTTCATACTATATATTGTAAATCATTTTTATATCATATCAAAATAATCAAAATATTTCAAATAATCGAAATATAATATTTTTAATATTATCAAAATATTTTAAAATATCAAGATATTTTAAAATATAATTTTTGAGTTTCTATAGAATAAATAAATAATATGAAATATTTATTTTGAAATTTCTAGTAGCGGAACGACGAACAGCATCGAAGGTACAGCAAAATTAGTTGGCAAATCTGGCGAATCAAAGTTATCCATCTCTTTCCCTTCATTACCAGTTCGAATTGACAATTCATTCTGGATTCTTAATACGGATTATACCAACTACACTGTTGCATGGTCTTGTCAAGACTTTGGACTTTTCAAGTAAAAAAAAAAACATATATTTAATTGATTTATCTACTTTTTCATTTTGAATAACTATATACAAGTGACTACTGTAAGATAAGAAAACGTAATTGAATTTAACTTTTCGAAATACTTTTTAGCACCAAAACCGCCTGGATTTTGACCAGAAAACGCAACCCAGAAAATGATGTTCTCTTGAAGGCTTATGAAGTATTTAGCAAATATGATTTAGACAAAGCTTTCCTGGTTCGAACGAATCAAAAAGATTGTGTTTAGATTATTTTATTAGGGGCTCATTTTCAAGATGAAAAATCTATGTTCAATAAGTGTAATGATCTCTGATTACCAAATCGAAATAAAAGTGATTTTTTAATTTGAATCTCCATAATACTGTACATAAATCTTTTTGAAAGAAGTAAACCTTATAAAATAATGTAATTAAAATTTTTAGACATCACACTTTCCATTGCACATTTATTAAATTTCTGCAGTTATAATTGCATAAATATCCTGTAAATATGTTGAAACAAAATACGGCAATCATTATAGAAAAGTGCGAATTCATGAACATTGCACAGGTGAATTAGCATATGTGACGAAATCAACTGCAGTCCTTGTTAAGATAATATTGCTTTATTTTTTAAAAAATTTTTTTAAAATGTCAACTGAACTATTTTCATATTATTTGTTTTCCTTAGTGTCAGTATTTTTCTAGTTCAGCAAAACACACTTCCTCGATCCCAACAAAAATTTCATTAGTTTACCAAAAAATGTTTACTCTATTATTTATTTAGATTTTATGAGAAAAAATATTTCTCTAATCTTGCACAATTTTTGTATTATATTTCGTTTTGAATTCTCAACCTCAAGAATAACTTTTTTAAGCTTTTTTTCATAAAATCTATAAATCAATGTTTATAAAAATTGAAAAGCCGGTTTCAAGTGATAGTGTAGATTTCAAATAAACTTTGTACCGAGAAAATACGATGGTAATCGTTGGTTGACATCGAACGTTTTGTAACGCAAAAGCGACCTAAATAAACCTTAGAAACCAGTAGTGCACAAAGTGCCGCATATCAGAAAACACTGTTTTCCAAAGTTCCAAGATAAACGAAAATTGTTTCTTTAGTCTGTGATTATTATTTATTTTTAGCTCTATGAATAGAATTATTTCTGTTATACTTGTCGACTACGTTCTTGCAACTAATAAAGAATACTGTTTTATTAAAATAAGGTAAGTAATAAAGCTAAAAATTAATTTACTTTATAAAATCAAAGAATTTTGGATTATATTTTTACTCTGAAAATGAATTTATTGCAATCATTTTGCGCCTATAATTTTCTTTTGAAAGTGCTGTTTTTTGCAGTTAATGTAAGTGACCTTCACATAAAGTCTGAAATAATAAAACACATCTGTTGAAACTTTTCGAATAACATTTTTATTCCGTTATTTTAACAAGTGTATAGAATGAAATGCAAAAATTTCTTTCTTTTTTAAGGATAAATATGAAAATGACGAAAATGCCAATCAAAAATTTATATTTAGTTGGAACAAGTGTTTAACTGCGATAACAAATCCAATTCATTTTAAAGTCTTATATCTCTATAAAATTATTTTAATTTTTATTGGAAAAAATATTCAAATATTGAAAGAGTTCATTTATTTAGTATTGTAACTATTGTATTTGTACATAAAATTTGGTTCTTTCCTGCAGAAAGCAGGATTTTTTCTCCTGAAAATTCTTCTGCCCCACCAGAACGTTCCTTTTCTACTCAAGAAGATGAGTAGTCAGCCGGATTGTAGAACCCCCAAAAAATCAATATTTTTCCGAAATAAAAACTCTTTATCCTTCTGCAAAAGAATAATAAAATGCTTATTACATTACGCTTTCTGACATCTGCTTTACCGTTGACGTCCCATTATTATTTCATTTTTGCATAAATTTGCAAATGTTTAGGAAACAGATGTGCCATTGTTGAATTAAAAAATTCTGAAAAGTATAACGGTTTTTTAAATTTCCTAATGTTCTAGAATCCACCATTTTTGTTTTTTAACATTAAAGAATATATTACTGACAAAATTTATGATAATTCATCTAATTAATAAAATCGTGAAATTTCATACAGTTTTACAAAAAACGCATATAATGCATAATGGATATGATGAAATTAATATGTACAATAAAATAAAATATAGAGATCTTTTTTAAGGTTTATAATTAAGAAAATTTAATTATACTTTGTATCAATAACCATCTTAAAAATTGGGTCGGTCTACATTGAATCATGAACTACAAAATAAACGTAATAAAGTAAAAGTGGTTTGAGGTCACGTATCGTGAAAGAAACAATATTTGCCTAAGTTGTAAAATTCCTAGTAAATAATAAAGATAAAGGTTGAAACGTGAATTTAAGATTTTTTTTCATTGTGTTGCACCTATGCTTTGAGTATTATCGTTTTTTCCCCCGCCTGCGCTAAATGTGAGATAACTAAAATGCTGTATGTCGCACAAATAGCAATAAGATAATCGAGTATAAAACTGAAACGTTAGTTCAGGATCTGACTGAGAAGCGGACGAGACTTTAACTGTCATTTTAAAACGCTTTCTGAATTTTAAAACTTCTTCCTTTTCTTTTCAAACGCTACTTCCACTTCCGATACAACTAGTATTACAAAGTGAGTAAGTTATCATGCATTTTATATTATTGCATATTTACATAAATTTATTTATTAAACCAGACAGTATTTATTTATTTTTCAAATAAAAATAATTTTTGGATTTGAATGAACGGAAGTAGATAAGAATATGTAATAATACATTTTTTTTAGACATACGTTTTGTGAACAAATGAAAACAATATAGGTCAATTCCCGGTATAGAAATATTAACAATATTTAACCTTCATAGAAGTAGAACCTACATCGAAGTAGAAAAATTTATTTTTGAAGCAGATACAGATAGGATTGTTCACTAATTAATTATTTCCAAGTATCAGCAATTACAACAAAGGAAACTATACTTTTTTCTTCCTGGAATATACAATGCAACAGGATAAAAGCTGCAGTTATAACAGTTTATGGCTGGAAATAATGAATTGATATAATAATAATCAACTCAATAGTTCGTTCCTCCTAAAATGTGTTTTGTTTTTATATGTATTTTCATCACATAAGAAGATATTGGAATTGTATTAAAATAGCAACATCCCTTAAAATCCACAAATCATTTGATTTGATCCACAAATCTTTGGTATTTTAGAATAATACCTTTTGCCAGAATAAAAATGATGTAACATGTAAAAATAATTTTTTGTGTCTATTTCTAAATAAATGCTTCATTATTAAGTTGTTATGTAAGTACATGTGTTGTTTAAAGAATTTTATGTAACATCCATTCTTTCTCCAATACATATATGGAAAATTATGCCTTTGACTGTATATGTGAAGCACTTGTCGTTAGTTGTACATTTATTATTGAACGTTAAACGCATATTGTCAGTCTTGTTTTAGTTTTTATGGGACGACTGTCAGTTTAGAGGAAACTTTATTGAAAAAGAAACGAAAAAATAAGTATACAATAAAAAATTAAATGAAAACAGATAGGTAAGAGTAAGTGTTGGTATCAAATTTGTTTCGAATTTTGACCATTCAAATTCTATGAATAAAATTCCCTTTTCTAATCAGGATTACTTTAAAATATATTACTTATTTTGCTTGCTCAATAACTCAAAGTTGGACTTGGGATTTTCGATTTTAATAAAAATTCGCCAAATTTATTCGTTTGTTTTATGGACATCGTATTTTTCAGATAAAACATGTTACAACTAGGTTTTCTGTCTTTACTATTCACTGGAGCTCTAGCTCAAGTTATTGGTTTTGGAAGTTGTCCAAAAGTGGATGTCGTGCAAAACTTTGACGTATCAAAGGTAACAAAACTTAATAAAAATTTATCAAAAATTAAATTACGTAATTAAGAAAAAATATTAATATTTGTTTTTTAGTACTTGGGTGTTTGGTATGAAGTAGAGAAATATTTTGCCATTTTTGAACTGGGAGGAAGATGCATAACTGCCAACTACACATTGAATTTAGATGGTTCAGTAAAAGTTGACAATAGACAAATCAATATTTTGTGCGTACTTATTCATAATATTTCTATTAAATGAAATTTAATTATAATTTGAAGAAAAATTTAGATATACTTCGTCATTTGCAAGGTTATTGTTACTGTATTTTTACTCAAAATTATTTCAGGTCTTAGGAAGAGACAGAGAAGAGGTTTTCGTTGCTTTTTTTTGACAAACTGATGTTCTACAGGCAATTTTTGATGTCTCAGATGTCTCAGACATCTGAGACATCTGAGACATCTTTTGATGTTTCAGAAAATTTTTTAAAAATCATTTAGTACGCCTGCTTGGTGATTATTAATTTCATTTTGATTTTTTTAGAACTGGAAAACCATCGTCAATTGAAGGCTATGCCACATTGGGTAGCAAAAAAACTGAAGGTAAACTATCTGTCGTCTTCCCATCAGTTCCGTGGAGAATTCCAGCACCTTATTGGATTTTGGACACGGACTATGAACACTATTCAGTCGTTTTATCATGCACTGATTTATCACTTTTCCAGTAAGACGTTAACAAATTATTTATTATCGTATAAAAAAATATGTTTTAATACGAGAGTTGATCTACTAATTACAAATTTTTTTTCATACTATTAGTATTTGAATATGGTTACATTATTTATTTATATTGGAATATTATTATAATTTTTTTCATTAAAGCAATTATCATTAACTGGAAATTTCAATTAAAAATTTTTTTAGTGCAAAGATTATTTGGATTTTGACAAGACAAAAAGAACCACCAGCATTAGTTCTGCAACAGGCACAAAAAGTACTTGATAAATACGATCTAAACAAAAGTCTACTTATGAAAACGGAACAGAAAAATTGTTCTTAGGCAAAATCTGGATTTATTTCTTTTATGAAGAGCCGCATGTTCAGAAATTTGAATAAATAAAATATATACAAAAATTCTTTTATCGCGATTTATTCTATCGAAATTTAAATTGAGAATTGCAGAGTTATATGTTTCTAATTTTAAATCAATCTAGAGAAAGGGTTTTAAAGTTTCGTTTGATCAGTTTTATTTTAAAGACATAGTAAAGTAAATGTGAATTTGCACATAGATGTGTCGATTGTCAAATGTCGATTTGCACTAATTTTACAATTAGTGGGTTACGTTTTAAAAATAAAATGATCTGAAGTTAACTAAATATAATTAAAGGCAAATGTAATGAAAATAATGTTGTCAATTTATTAATCACTTGCAATATTATTTAAGAAATTTAAATTCAAAATGAAAGCGAAAATCGTTGATGTACTGCACTCTATGAATCAGAAGCCGAAACATTCAGAGCAGCAGAAGGTAACTCTAAAAGAAACTGTAGGTCTCTTTTGGTAACGAGCTGTTCAACTAGTTACTAATTACCACAATTATATTTTTTCGTAAAATAATTGACTAATTCTTGTATGTTTTATTTTTCAATTTATTAATCAATTTATCAATTAATTAATTAATCAATTTCAATAATCGTTTACAATATACTTATTCATAAAAGTAACTTAAAATTGCATGAATACGTTTAGTTAAACTTTTAATGAAGTTTAAATAAATAAATAACTTCTTTATATGAAATTTCTCTAAAATTTGGAAATTTTATAAACAGATTTTGAAGTTTTCCATTTTGTATTCACTTCAAAGACTACAAAAAAATGTGTGTCAAAAGTAACAGTTTTGCGTTTATAGATTGACTTTTTCGCCTAAATATTTGGGTTTTGCTTTTGATACAAATTTTTTTGTAGTCTTTAAAGTGAACACAACATTGAAAACTTCAAAATCTGTTTATGAAATTACCAAATTTTAGAGAAATTTCATATAAAGAAGTTATTTATTATATAATGTACGATTTACGTAGTCAAATATCATTAAAACCGATTGCAGTTAGTGGAAATTCGAATTGGTTCGTCTCCCACGTTAAAAATTCATGAGACTCGTGCAGGCAAATAAAAATAATCGGATGCAGTGGGATAGGCAATAATAATAATAATAATAATAATAATAATAATAATAATAATAATAATAGAGATAATAATAGGCAATGTAATGTAAATTGAAGAAATTAGAAAAAGCTATTTTAAAAAGAAAACTATATAAAATTTTTTATTGATTTAATTTACTAATATATAGAACGTATATATATATACGTAAAATTTTATAAATTTTCTACGCAAATTGTATGATCAAAATTTGACAAAAATAATCTTTAGTTTTAATTATTTCTCAATAATATTTCAATATGTTCCCTCTGGATTGAAAATTGTATAATGACACATTGTATAATGTGTATATTGTATAATACAACACATTGTATAATGTATTAAAAATTCCATACATATTTAAAATATGTATTTGAGTTAATTGTTAATGTTCTTAATTAAACGGCAATAATGATTTAAAAACGTTAAAAATTAATTAATAAGTTTTAAATTATGATTTAATAATTAAAGAAATTAAGTGGTTAAAAATTAAATCAGTTTCAACTGAAAACACTTAAAATTGTTTAGATTACATTTTAAATCTTCAAAAATTGTTCGCCAAAGTACAAGTAGTATGTATAAGTATTAATAGTTAATTATCTATATATTATTTATACATAATATACAAATTACTCTATCAGCATTTGAAAAATTTTAGAATTATACAATTGAACAGATATGCGTCAATTTAATTTTAAAATCAGGTGAACGAATTAAAATTCCTGTCCCTAAAACCAAAGGGTTCTATTTTACTTTTTTGTCAAAAATGAGATTTTAATATCGATAAATAATTTGAGTTACTCTGCATAAGGGAAAGTAATAAAAATTTCGGTATGGTTTCTTAAACATTAAAAATTTGTAATTAAATGTGTTTTGAACCTTATTTAACCTACTTTTTATTTTAAAAAATTGAAATCTACCTTATTTAAGAATGGCAATACAGAGTCTAAAAGTTCCATTTCTTAATGATTTGTCATAATTTTGAGCTGAAAAATTCCATCTTGAAAATCCATAATTTATTATAGAACACTAGAAGGGTTTCTAGGCTTAAATCTTTTATAAATGCTCTAATTATTCTATTCGGAAACAGATTTAAAAAATAATTTTCTGAGATCCGTTGATTTCTTTATGAACAAGCTATGCAATTTTCAAATGCCTCCCCTGTAAAGTTATGAAAAGCGTGAAATTTTAACGTTTAGAACAGGCTTATCAAAATTTATTAGGTACATATATCAGTTTAGAAAAAAAGTGACTTACAGGATATCTGTGAGATCCAATGTTTTTCAGAAAATAGATATACTTTTTATGAATCACTTCCAACTATTGTTAAATAATGTCTATATTTGATAAAATTGTGCAATAAGGTAGGAGTAAGAAATAAATTCTACAAATTGAACAAAATGTTTGTTTTTGCTTCAAAAACTTCATAAAACTGAAAAATAAATGTATGATCAGTATATTAAAATGCTTGTCTATAATTTTGTATCAAAAGTAACAGTTTTGCTTCTATAGATTGACTTTTTCACCTAAATATTTGGGTTTTGCTTTTGATACAAATTTTTTTGTAGTCTTTGAAGTAAATACAAAATTAAAAACTTCAAAATCTGTTTATGAAATTTCCATAGAGAAATTTCATATACAGAAGTTATTTATTATATAATGTACGTAGTCAATATAGTCAATATAGTCAATTGTACGTAGTCAAATATCATTAAAACCAATTGCAGTTAGTGGAAATTCGAATTGGTTTGTCTCCCACGTTAAAAATGCATGAGACTCGTGGAGGCAAATAAAAATAATCGGATGCAGTGGGATAGTGGATGAGAATAGAAACAGGCGACAATGCCGTTAAATTAAACAAATAAAAGAGTGCGAGAGGGTGTCCATGTGAACCAGTCGCACGTACGATTCTGTATGCATATAGCATACACATATACTCCTATATGTGTACATACATACATCTATTTCATATAAATGTTAGTGCAAAGAGATATCGTATTCAATTCGGCAATCTACAGAATATGTTGGTACCATCATCAGGATTGCATTGTGCGACAATATAAAGAGGCAAAAATCCCATTGCGGAACCCCCAACCCTACCAGAAAACCAGACACATCTGAAAAAGTAATCATAAATTTTCAGGTCAACGGGAGACCAATAATTCTCTTTACTGTTTCCGTGTGTGCGTTTGCCTGACACCGAGTGGTTCCCTGTCTGCTCGTAAATTATGTTTATCAGTTTACGGATCTATCGAAATACTTTTATCTTTAAAATCCTTTATTGTCTAAATTTAGTGGATGCTGTGTTACTTATGACACTTCACTTTAAAACTCGTTTTTTAAATCTTTTTTCGAACAAGGTGTGAGTACTTTTATTTATTTCCACAATCTACAAGTCTATATCCTATGTATAATTATATATTACATATAGTAGCTATATCTAAAATAATCGTTTATAATATTGGATGTTAATTTTGGCCTTAGAGTCAGACTAAATAATTCAATTAATTTTTAACTGAACCAAAGTTTTGGCACACAATGATGGTCCTCATCAGTGGTTATTGTTTATTCTGGAAAAAACGTTTACAAAAATTTTTTTATCAGTTTAAAATAAGAAATTGTTAATTTGGTATAATACAGTCTGAAGTACATAATTATGTAGAGTATGCACTATGATGTAGGGGAAATAAATAAAAAAATTTTATTGTCCTTACAATAATTGGACAGACTTATTTGATCGAAGCAATTAAAAAAAAATTTTGTTTGTTGTAATATAATATTGGAATTTTCAAGTTTGGTTTAATACAGTCTTAAATATATATATATATATATATATCTTTGTTAATGTTTGCACAAAACTAAAAATGTGTGTTGTCCTTAAAATAATTGAACAAAGTTATTTGTTTTA
>JBAGKK010491222.1:0-15776 GCA_037177015.1 Euceroptres primus
GGATTTCACCGATTTTGAGAGGAGAAATTGTAAATGGTTTATTTAATTTTCGAAAAGCGTTTTTTGATACATAAAACCTTTCATCAAAAATGGCTGGCTAACGAACTTTTCCTTTCTAGTGTGCTAAAGCACAATATAATCCCATAATTTTTTCGAAAGTCTTTGGTGAAGAAAAATTAGTTTTAAAGTTTTTAACAGTATTTTTCACAATTAAAACGAAAATTATTTATGCTCTTAAAAAACGTTTAATCGAAAATTGGTAGATCTTTTTAAGGCCAATAATTTTTTGTCGTAAGATTTTCTCATATCTCATGTTTTTTGGCGGAGAAATTGAATTTTTAATTTTTTAAACAAAATTTTTTAAATTAAAACAGAAACTACTTCTCGTATCAAAAAATGGTCAACAGAAAATTTGTAGATCTATTTAAAAACAATAATTTTTCTATTGAATATTTTTTCATATCTTACGTTTTTTTGGCGGAAAAATTTAAATTTTCGATTTTTTTTAAATTTAAAAAGTTGTTATGCCAATATTGTAGAGCTTTCAAAAAGAAATTTTTTTCTTCTCTTGACTTTTTTTTATATCGTGCGTTGTTTGGCTTAAAATCTTCATTTTCTTTTGATTTTTTGAATTTTGAAAATGCTATAAGTTTGATAATTGTTATTTTATTGAAAAATGTCATAAAGATAAATTGTTCTTCTCTCTGAGTACTATGAACATCCGTACATAGAATTTGTAAATTGCAAAAAAAAGTGGTCTGAAAAATTTTCAAAATGCTGTAATTTTTTGAATTTTTATTCAAAATGTCTGGCTAACGAACTTGACCTTCATTTTAGGACACTAACAAAGTATACCAAAGGCCAATCCAATTCTTTCGAAAGTTATCGTGCTAACAACAAAAAATCTACAGACAGACATACACATTCGCGAAAACCATTTTTTTGGGTTCAGGGAGTCTCAAAACGTGGACATTTGACAAAAACAAGGGGCGTCAAATTTTACACAAATCTAATACCTTCTCTGATGAGAATGTAAAAACAATTTAGGATTTGAACAAAAAAAAGAGATCAGGATTTGTTAGTTTCAGCTTTCTGAGGAATATGTAGATACGTCGGTGCCGTCACGTGATGAGAATGTGCGTAACTTTAGTTCGCCGATTTTTTCGATTTCCTCTAAAACTGGTTTTCAAATTTTTTAAAGACTTCTAAATGCTGTAACTTTGTTAATATTGGTCAAATGGATAAATGTTATTAAGATGGTTTGTAGAGCTTTATGACAGCTATCCAGAACTGCGCTTGGAAATTTATTTTTCTGAAAAAAATTATTTTCAAAAAGTAAAAAAAGTCCCTTATTTTTTGAGTTTTGGGCCAATAAGATTGGTTAACGAACTCGTCTCTTACTTTCAAGCCTTGAAAAAGTCTGCCAAAGCGCAATCCTGTCCGATAATTCTTTCGAAAGTTATCGTGTTAACAGACAGACCGATAGACCGACATACAGACACCGGCGTTAAAACCGTTTTTTCTCACTCAAGGGGTCTCAAAACGTGAAGATTTGATGGAAATTCAAAAAGTCAATTTTTACATAAAACTAATACCTTCTCATATGATTATGAGAATGTAAAAAGGGATCATGAGTGTCTTTTTTTTTTAAAGTGACCAAAATAAGTAGAGAAAGAGATTCCCTCTGTCAAGCTTGAAATTATGAAATAAGCATTGAAAACTGTATATTTTTAATTTGTCATTAAATAATAAAAAATTAGAAACTTAAATGAAATTTTAAAATTCAAACATTCGAAACTGAAAAATTTTAAATTTAGTGTTAAAAATTAAACGTTTTCAATATTAGGCATTCAAAACTGAATAATTAAAAATTTGAAAATGTTCCAAATTGAACAATTCAATATCAAAGCTTTCAAAATTGAACAACTGAAACTTTGAAGTGCTGAAAATTTAAACATTTAAAGAGTTTCAAATCGAACTCCTTTAAAATCGTATAATAATTTAATTCGGTATGTTTTTCTACTAACGATTTTAAAAATCATTGTAGCCTCTGGATATTTCTTATCTCAAAAAATTACTGGTCGTTTTTCGTTTTACATAATAACTAGGTACAAATTAAGTTTCTTAATGAAAACAATTATGCTATTAACAAGTTATTTTATATGAAAAAATGTTTACATGCAAAAAATTAATGATTTTCCAAACATAATTTTGATAATGTTGGTATAACAATTTTATAAAATTGGTGGACTGAATTTAACATTTAATATAGAGCTGAATAAACTTTAATGTATAACATTTCTGATAAAAGGATTGTTTCTTCCTTTTTTTGTATAATTTATTCCCCTATTTTTGTGAAAATGTTACCCATTTTCTGAGAGCATTTTGTGCTGTGAAGCTTGGATTCTGTTTGACGTTTATTATCTTTGCTCACTTGCCAATCTACCCGAATTTATTTCGAAACATAAGAAAGATCATCGGATTTGAAAAGCTTCTTTCATTAATTAACGAAGGAATTCTAGAACCCAGCCAACATCTTTTGGAAATAGTTCATTGTTTCTGACTTGCTATCATATTTCCAGAGAGCGAACTATGTGCCAGTGAACTGATAAAAATAGATTTATGTAATTCCATTTGATTGACGCTAGTGGTAAATTTCAGTTTTCCTCTAACATGAAGCAGTACCTATATATAATGGTTTCACTTCTCATACTGGAACATCCTCAAGCCATTTTGACAAACACTTCCGCTTTATTGATCGATGGGAGTGAACGAGTCGAGTTTTCAATTTAACGCATGAATGCTGCCATGGCACACTCTTCAAGAAACCATCGTGTGTTGTGTATCTTTCTCTGATTCAACCGCAGGCCAAAGAAGTAAAAAAAAAAGTATTTTCTAAAAGTCGTCAAGTTGCATTTTGAATTTGGCCCAAGTACCTTGGCAAACTTTACGAATTGCTTAAATGAGCTTGCCAGTCCCATCAGTTAAGCACCGTTGGTAACAATAAACAGAATGACTAATAAAATAACTACTCGCAAATATCAGAATTAAAATTTTGAATTCTATTCTCATTAAAACCTCAATAATTCACTAACGAGCTTTATCCAGATTTCGAAACTTCAGAACAATAAGGCACTCCCAATTTATAATTGTTATGAATTATGATCCATAAAATGTACATTATTAGATAAAGTCTTTAGTGTAGTAGTTTACCGAATAGGGAATCACGCAGGTTGAAAGTAACATAGGAAAATATGCTGCTAATTACGCAACTTTGTACTCGCCGTATGAGATTTCAACTAACTCTTCATCACGACAATTGAACACAGAGAAAAATGAGAATCGAAAATTAGGAATGAAAGTGCAGTTTTTTTTCATAAAACGCATCTTTGGGGGCTCCATACTCATACCTTAAGTTTTCTAGAACAAATCAGTTGCCAAACCCGGTTTTTTTGGTTTGAAAAAGGTGCAAAAAATCACATTCGCGGGGATTGTTGCTTTCCAGCGCATCGGACGATAAAAAGTGTTCTCAGAAAAAATAAAGTAAATAACATTCTTCGTATAACAAACAAAAATTCAATATTCTATCTTCAATGGGTTCCGAGTCTTTCCAAAAAACCCCAAGTTTCTCCTATTTTGTGCCAAAATATTGACATGGGTTCAGTTTTTCCAAAATACGTCATTCCAAGATGAATCTACGTTAAAGACGCCAGAGGATAAAATAAAGTATATGAAATTCTGCAAAAATAAAAAAAAAGTGAATCTTATCCTACTGGTTTCGGATTTATGATGATTCAAAAATCCAACTTCTTTTGCATTTTTTTTTTACCAAAAGCTGAAGTCATGTTTTTTGTAATTAACTCGTTTTGTGTAAGTTCTTCAATGAAATCTTAACGAGATAAATTAAAGTGGATCATTTTCTGCGTAAAATAAAAAAAAATTGCTTTAGTTTTACTAGGTCACGAGTTATGACCTCGAGTTTTTGCACCCATTTTGGGTATGAGTAGTCTTATGCTGCAACTAAAGCCGTTTTTAAGTACTTTTGTGGCAAATAATTGATTATAATTGATTACAAATGTGTAATCTGTCCTTTTAATAAATAATTAATTTTTTATTAATTGTTTATAACAAAACATTTTTATAACCACTTTTTCTGCATTTCATTCTCTAGGACACTTATCAGTGAACGTTACTTAAATTGTAAATTATATGCTATTATACATTTTTTATATTATTAATAATAATAATCACAAAAATTGAATTGCAATATTGAAAAATACTGTTATTTTAATCTTATGCTGAAAAATATTGCAATTCAATTATTGTGATTATTATTATTAATAACGGAAAAAATTTATAATAACATATAATTTACTATTTATGCAAAGTTCCCTGATAATAATAAGTAATAAATTAATAAAAAATGAATTGTTTATTATTATTAAAGGACAGATTATACATTTGCAATCAATTATAATCATTCGTTTGTCACAAAAGTACTTAAAAACGGCCATAGTTTCAGTCGGCGCAGCATAAGACTACCCATTCACAAAATAGGTGCAAATCTCCTGACTTAGTTAACCTAGAGTAATTTCTTTTTTTATTTTACGCAGAAATTGAACCACTTTAATTTATCTCCGTGAGATTTCATCGCAGGACATATACAAAATGAGTTATTTACAAAAAAACATTTTTTTGAAAAAACCCTTTTTGAAATGACTGTAAATTAAGTCTACTTTCATCCATCTGTGGAATACTTTTCCATAAAGTTAATTGGTTTCAAGGTACAGAGTCAGTTTTGAAAAGTAGTGGCTTTTGGCACAAAATAGGAAAAACTTGAGGTTCTTTGAAAAGACCGTAACTCGGAATCTATTGAAGATAGAATATTGATTTTTTTTTGTTTCACGCAGAATCGTATCTACTTTATTTTTTCTAAGAACACTTTTTACCATCCGATGCACTGGAAAGCAACAATTCCCGCAAATGTGATTTTTTGCACCTTTAAAAAAAAACCGGATTTGGCAATTGATCTGTTCTAGAAAACTTAAGGTATGAATATGGAGCCCCCAAAGATGCGTTTTATGAACAAAAACTGCACTTTGAAGTTAAGGGGCTGCACCACTGTAAATTTTTTTCAGAATTTTTGAAATTCAATATTTCGAAAAGTTATCAACGGATTTAGGTTTTCTTTATATTTTTTTGTTGGGAAAATTAATTTCTACAAGTTTTATGTGACAATTTTTAAAATAAAATCAAAATTGTTGACATAGTTAACGAACAAAGTTTTTGTGTTCTTTTGCCACTGCGACAGAGGTTTCTCGAAAACCACTCATCCGATTTGGTTTAAATTTTTTGAGTGTATTTTTTAGATAGATTATCTCTCGTCCATCACGGGGATTTGTTTTCATAACTTCCGGAGAAAAAAATTATTGAAAATTGAAAAAATGCAAGTAAACAAAAAAAGGCCGCCATTTTGTCAAAAAAAAATCCCCGTGATGGATGATAGCCAGTCTATTCGTGTTTATCAATCTTGTTCGACTTTTTGTTTGAGATGATTACAGCGACCTGTAGCTCTGACGCAGTCGAAAAAACACAAAATTTTGTTTGTTAACTTTGTCAACAATTTTGATTTTATTATAAAATTTCTCATACAAAACTTGCAGAAATTACTTTTCCCAACAAAACAAGAAAAAGAAAACCTAAATCCGTTGATAACTTTTCGAAGTATTGAATTTCAAAAATTCTGAAAAAAATCACAGCGGTGTAGTCCCTTAAGTCGACCAAAATTCAAAAAATACCAGATGCTTGGACTAAACGAACACAGTAGTCAATTTAGTGGAACTAGGGTTCAATGTAGAAATAGTTTAGGATTCAACCCCAGATATTCATCGTGGATATGAATTCATATATTATTATTATTCATTCTCAAATTAATAGGGTTCTTTCCCAAACTGCTATTTAGTACTAACTTTCGAATCTGCATTTTTCTTCGTCAAGTCTCTTTGAACACCATGCGCTTTAAAAACACACTTACAATTAGTCGAGGAAAAATACTGTCCTTAAATATTCACAATGTGCAACAAGCATGTTTTCTTATTCATGCTAATTACACGGACTGGCTGGTTGACTTAAATTAGCAGCCTGCATCATGGATGATTGAATTGAAAGCTGAGCAGTACTTGATGGACCGTTCATCGCAACGCCGGGATGATCACGATGATGATGATGGTGGTAAAGTGCGGACGCATAATACTGCTGATGATGGAGGTGATGATGATGAGGATGGTAATTGCTAGGTGGAGATTCTTCATTGTTGTTACTGGCTCCGCTACTGCTGCTACCTCCACTGCTGTTATTGTTGTTGTGATGATGACTATTGTTGTTGTTGTTATTGTTGTGATGATGAAGGTTGTTGTTAATCACAGGACAAAGTGCAGTCGTCGAAGAAGAGGCTGAGGAGTTTGGTATGATTGGAACCGAGGAGGAGAGAATGTCGTGAACGGTGTGCGGACTGGGCCAGTGGACTCCATAATTGGCCTGATGATGTCCTCCTGCAGAAAGCGACGTGGGCGTTGGTGGCGAAGGTGGTGCAGATAGCTTACTCGCTGAGGCAGCGGTCAGTCCCACTGGAAAGGCACCGGAACGGAATAGTCTTTCGAACTTGGTATCAGCAGGTGGATCACGGTGGAAGAAAAAGAGCCGGCTGTTCCGTCAGACTCCGCGAGCTCACAGCTAAAACTGACCGAGACTTTCAGTTGCAGTGGCTGACGGCTAGTCGCTCCAAAAAATTAAAGATACTATCTTCTTCTTCAGCAGTGAACAATAGGGTAGTCCAAATTTTTTTTTCTCGAATTTTCATGCTCTCACCCCCAAATTTGTTCGAATCCACAAAAAAATAAATATGTACGTCCATATTGAAACGAACCACTTTGTCGATATGGAGTTATGCATAGGACCTTATTCCCATATGAATTCCCAACATTTAAAACATTTTAAACATCGAACCCTCTAGCTTCAAAAATGAGGATGTGAGACACTTTCAAAGTTCGAACTCTGAGAACCAGCATTTCGAGAAAATCGCAGTTCAAGTTTCAATTGAAAAAAAAAATTAAATTCCAGTTCAAAGTTAACTATAGATTTTATTTCAAAAAGCTCAGCAATAACGTTAAGATTAATATAAGGCAGTAGTTATATATTATAACTTTTAAAATAATGATTAAATATCGGTTTTTGTTATAATCGACAAAGTGGTCTGTTTTGAAACATCACTTATTTTGTAGAGTTCTAGTTTGAAGTTATAGAGCGAAGTTCGGAATCGTATTCTGAATGAAATTATCAACAAATAAAACTCAAAAATAACCTTAAAGATTAAATAATAAAAAAGTTATCGCACATAATTCTGAACGAAAATTTCAATCTATCCTGAAACTTTCATAAAGTACATTTCTCCAACTTTTCGATTTTAACAATTTCATAAATTTCATCGTGAAAAACTGTGAAAAATTGGTAGTTAGGTGAAAAAACTGACCAAACCTAACTTTCGTAAAGTACAAGTTTTGTTAAATTTCTTTCACTTCCCTTCGGCTGTTTCAATATGGACGTACACAAATATTTCTCTTCACAATTAGCCAAAGAATAAGAATCAAAAATTACTTTTTAAATAGCACGCACATAAGTCAGTTTCATGGAGTCCCAAAAAAAACTCCATAAGTGAAAAATTGTGTTTTGCGAGTTTTGGGAGCTGATTATTATTTTTTCGCGGTTCTTTTAAGTACAAATTGTTTCTAATATATAAAATATTACTTTATACAGACAATTAGATGTTTAAATAAATTGTTCAAACAATTTATTATTATTTATAACAATATTCTCTTAGAATAATGCTAGAAAGTTGCGGTTTTTTCTAAAATTTTCCACTTTTTGTCCACTTATCAATTAGAGTGAGGCATCAATTAATTCAAGTTAACGAAAATAATTGTTTAAATAATTTATTATTATTTTTAATATTACTCTCTTTGAATATTTCTAGATAGTTGCGGTTGTTTCTGAAATATTCAACTTTTTGTCCACTTTTCTCTTAGTGAGGTAATAATTAATGCGAATTAACAAACTCCTCCCACCTATTCCTAATTATTCGATCCTTTGTTTTCATCTCTACTTAAGATAGCCTTCTTGTTTAACTTAATATTTTTAAAACATTAGCAAAGGAGTAAAGATACTTCAGTTTGAAAAAATATATTACTATTTAAAAAATGATTCTTGTCGATGATCATTTATTATTTGTTCATAACTAAAAAGTTAAAGCAAAACTGAAGATTTCAGAAAAAAGTGTAACTTTCTAACATTACTCTAGAAGAAGATAGTTATAAACAATAATCAATTGTTTAAATAATTATGATTGTTAACTTGCATTAATTATTATCTCACTAAGTAAAAAGTAGTCAAAAAGTTGAATATTTCAGAAAAACCGCAACTTTCTAGCATTACTATAGGAGAAGATAGTCATGAATAATAATAATTTGTTTAAACAAATATGTTTGTTAAATTGCATTAATTATTAATTCACTTTAAGCGAAAAGTAGACAAAAAGTTGAATATTTCAGAAAAAATGCAACTTTCTAGCATTAATCAAAGAGAATATTATTAAAAATAATAATAAATTGTTTAAGCAATTATTTTTGTTAACTTGAAATAATTTTTACCACACTCTAATTGAAAAGTGGATAAAAGGTGGAAAATTTTAGAAAAAAACGCAAATTTCTAGCATTATTCTAAGAGAATATTGTTATAAATAATAATAGATTATTTAAACAATTATGTTTGTTAACTTGAATTAATTATTAACTCACTAAGTGAAAAGTGGACAAAAAGTTAAAAATTACAGGAAAAAACCGCAACTATCTAGCATTAATATAGGAGAAGATAGTTATAATCAATAAAAAATTGTTTAAATAATTATGTTTCCTAAATTTCATTAATTATTATCTCATTTTAGGGGAAAAGTGGCTAAAAAGTTGAACATTTGAGAAAAAACCGCAACTTTCTAGCATTATTCAAAGAGAGATTATGATAATAAATTGTTTAAAGAATTATGTTTGTTAACTTGAATTAATTATTATCTCTCTCTACTTGAAAAGTGGACAAAAAGCGAAAAATTTTAGAAAAAACTGCAACTTTCTAGCATTATTCTAAGAGAATATTGTTATAAACAATAATAAATTGTTCAAACAATTATTTCTGTTAACTTTAATTGATTATTGCCTCGCTCTAACTGAAAAGTTGAAAAAATGTTGGAAAACTCGGGAAAAACCGCGACTTTCTAACTCTAATCTAAGAGAAAATTGCTATAAACAATAATAAATTGTTTAAACAATTTACGTAAACATCTAATTATTAGTATAAAGTAATATTTTATGTATTAGAAACAATTTGTACTAAAAAAAACGGCAAAAAAATAATAATTAGCGCCAAAAACTCGCAAAACACAATTTTTCACTTATGGAGTTTTTTGGGACCCTATAAAACAGACTTATGGGGGTGATATTTAAAAAGTAACTTTTGATTCATATTCTATGCCTAATTGTGAAGAGAAATGTGGAGTTTTAACTCGATTCACCTAATATTGACGATTCTGAATAAAATTGACAAAAACGTTTTTTTTCTCTTTTGGGAAATACGTGTTAAATTTCACGGGGCTTGCAGAATCTCTAAATACTTTTTTCAAGCGCATTTATTTTTTTGTGGATTCGAACAAATTTGGGGGGTGAGGGCATGAAAATTCCAAAAAAAATTTTCCAACGCATTTTTGGACAACCCTAGTAAACAATCATCGTTTTTTGATCTTTAAGAAATTTCTCTAGCTTCTTGGTCAAGTCACTATACCTTGACGCAATGATTTTCGTTCTCTTTAAACTGAATTTAAGGCCACTGCTGTTTTGAAACTTATTTCTTCTTGTTCACAAACAATCTTATTCATCAGAAGTGCGGTCGTTTGATATCTTATTACAGGGATCACAGTCAGTCTTTTATTCCCACTTTTTATCTATTTTCTCCTTTCCTCTATTTTCCGCCTATTATTTTCAAAAACCCCTAAAATCCCATACAGAACATTTTTTTTTTTCCCACTTTTTTTACTCAAAGTTATGACATTCAAAAATTCTTTCAATGTTTTATAAAATTTTCCAGAGTTTCTAAAGTTTCGAATCTTATAAAGTCTTCCATAATCGACTATATCTAGGTTTTTTCAAGAAAATTTTAGAATACTCCAGAATCTATAAAAAAAAACTCCTAGAATCATCCAGAATCTTCAAGAATGAACTGAAATCTGTTAAAATTCTACAAAAAATTTTATACTACCCCATACTCTTCCAAAATTCTCCAGACTCTTCTAGAATTCCCTGCACTCTTCCCAAATCCTCCAGATTCTTTAAATATCCTTTAGATTCTTCTAACATTTTCCATAATTTTCAAAAAATTTTCAAAGCCTGTTAGAATTCTCTAGAATTTCAGACTGGTCCATAATCTTTCAAACGCTTTAATCTTTAAAAAGTTTTTCAAAATCTGTTTAGATTTCCCAAAATATTTTAGACTGTTCCAGAATCTTTTAGAATCCTCAAATATTTTGAACTCTTCCATAACTTTCTAGAAGCATCTAGATGTTTCCAGAATATTTTAGAATCCTCCAAAATCTACAAAAGTCTCCCATAATCTTGAAGAATCTGCAAAAAATCTTACAAAAAAAATCTTGAAGGGCCTAGCAGATTTTAGAAGTTTACGGTAGAATTCAAAACATTTCTGAAGATTCTAAAAGATTCTGAAACAGTTTAGAATATTTTCGAGAATTATAATACATTTTGAGGTGTTTCTGAATATATTAGGAGATTTTAGAAGACTCTGAAAAAGTCTGGATACCTTTATAGGAGTTTAAAAGATTTTGGAAGATTTTAGAAAGTCCTAGAAAATGCTGAAGGATTTTATAAGATTTTGAAACTATAGAAATTATGTGAAAAATTCTAAAACATTCTAAGAAACCTAAAAGATTGTAGAGAATTTTAAGAGATTTTAGAAGATTTAGCCAATCTATAAGTACCTATATGAAAAATTTAAAAGAATCTCCTGAATTCTTCTTTAATAATCTTATAAAATCTTTAAAAATATCCCAAAATTCCAATTATTCTATAAATAAATTGTATTGTATTTACTTAAAGCTTAAAAATTTTGAAAAATCTTCTTAAAATTCTGCAGACTTTTTAAAAGTCTTTTAAAAAAAATGAACATCTGGAAGAGACTAGAAGATTTTAGAAGTTTATGGAACTTTTTTGAAATTTTTTTATTTAGCCGTTGAAAAAGTCTGGATATCTCTGTGAGAGTTTAAAAGATCCTGGAAGATTTAAGAAGGTGCTAAAAAATACTGAAGGATATTAGAAGATTTTAGGAGGATCAGGAAGTCTCTGGAATATTCTGAAATATTGAAAAAATTTAGAAGATTGAAGAGGATTTTCAGAGACTTTAGAAGATTTTAAAAGGTCGAAAAGTTCAGAAGACTTTATGAAGGATTTTAAAAAATTCTTGAGAGTTCCACGGATTATGAAAGTCTAGAAATTTTTAGGAGCTTTTTTTATTAGATTTTAGAAAAGAAACTTAGATTTTTGAGGATAATTGAAAAATTTAGGAATATTATAATTCATAATTTAGCACTACTTCGTAATTCAACATATTTTTAAAATTATTTTTCGGCAATATTACAGAGCCACTGATAATATTTTTATGATTTAATTGTTGATTTAGTTTCAGTCATCACAAGATTAACTCATATATTTTTTTTGGCAGTGTCTAATATTACGAGACATTCCGTACAACTAGCACACAACATAATATGGACAGAGGCTATTGTTACGGAATTTTCCATAATAATAGCATGTCCCCCCTTTGTGTTGTATGCTAGTTGTACGGAAAATTTCGTAACAATATCTTCGGCCTATTTTTTCCTCCTTCTTGTTAAACGACAATGAATTTTAACATGTAATTCTAAAATATAAGTTTATTTATTAATAAAATTAGGATTTTATTATAAAAATGTTGCTTTTTTTAAATATTTATTATTGACTCCCCTGGTATTTTTAAATGAGAAAAATTTCCCCCTTTAAAAAAATTCCCCTTTTTCGAAAAAGATCCATTTTCCTTCTAAAATTGAACTACTGAATCGTTGTGATCCCTGTATTTAGTAAAGTTAATTTCGTCAAACTTTAAAAAAAAAACTGTTCCTTACTTCTAGAGAAGGACTTTTCACGCTACAAACAAACATCACACGGAGAGAAATTTAGTTACAGAATACGTTAAAACTGATATTACCATTTAGTATAAATCCTTTACGATTTAGGGAAATCAGGTATTTATATCAAATTTCGGAATAAAGCGTTTTGATATTTGCTAAAAACTATACTAAAAATTGTGAGTCATTCGAAAAGAATGTGACATTTTGAAATGAATAAAAAGAAATGGCAGAGAATTAGGAAGTTGTCGTCAATTCCGTCACAGTACCCAACCAATGATAGTCAGTGGGAGATACACATTATTATAACACATATAAATGCAGTAAATAATACAACACGCTCGCTAAATACACCTAAATACATTATACATAAGCATAAACATAAACCTAAATTATCGGATCGCACGCAAGAGTAACGCTGAGAATAAGGATTTGAAACTTCCTCATATACTAACTAGTGAAATGCTTCACCGTTATTCAGATTGCGTTATTTTGCTTAATAACTCAAATCCGAATAATTCTATTTTTGTGGAGGAAAGTGTACAATATATCATTTTACCAAGGTCAAAGTTTACAATACTTTTCATACTAAAATTTCTACAGGAATTTGTAAAATTTCGTGGTACGGTCGGCTCTTCGGCTAACTTCGGGAACTTTCCGGAGCTATTCGGATTTTTTCATATAGTGATTTGCAATTTTTGCAACTGAAACTTACGATTTCTTTTACCGTCTATCATAGAAAATAACAACTACCTAACTACTAATGTCTGTAGTTACTTTTATATTATTTGATAATATCAATAACAATTTTTATTATTGTGCCTTTGGTATATAAAACATTAATCTTTCTTATTGAATTTACCAATTCTTGTTCCCTCAAGATATTAAGTTTTCATATTTTTAGTGCAAACTTTCGTAAGTGCGCTAACAATAATTCATATATTTATTCGATTTCCCTAAATCGCAATAGTATATTGCGTGACTAGGGGAAAAAGGCAACGATTTCAACGAGTGTGAAGTAAGCTGCTCAAGCGAAGCGAGGGCAGATATCACACGAGTTGACATCGTTGCCTTTTTCCCCAAGTCACGCATACAATTTTTCATAACACCTAAATTTTTTTGATGACGCACCCCCTAAACTTGTTCTATTTGGTGAAAAAATAAATGCATATTTTTCTTTTTTTTAAAAATAATTTTATTTTAAAAAATTTTTTAAATACTTTTTAAAATAATTTTAAACCGTGGTCCTGGGGCCTTAAACTGTCCCAAAATGATTAATTAATGTTAATTTTCGTAAATATAATAATTGTTTGTCAGGTAATACAGCTGATGGTACCATACGTTCAGGGAAAAAAATTGATCCAATTAAACAAAAAATTCTACCCCTAAGCATAAAAAACTACCCTTTATAGAGGTTAAAATATTATATTTATTTTATCAATTTATCATTTTTCTTCAATTACTAATAACATATAATTAAGAACCTCGCAGTTATATATTATTAGTAATTAGAGAAAAATGATATTGGTAAAATAAATATAATATTTAAACCTCTATAAAGGATAGTTTTTGACGTTTAGGGGTAGTATTTTTGGTCTAATTGGGTCAAAAATTTTTTCTGAACGTATGGTACCATCAGTTGTATTCCCTGGCAAACAATTATTATATTTACGAAAAATAACATTAATTAATCATTTTAAGCATTTTGGGACAGTTTAAGTCTCCTGGATCACGGTTTAAAATTATTTTAAAAAGAAAATAAAAATATGCATTTATTGTTTCACCAAATAGAACAAGTTTAGGGGGTGCGTCATAAAAAAAAACATTGAGTTTTTTAGGACACCCTACTGTACAGCGAGGCGAAAGTAGCAGTTTCAACCGTAGGGTTAAAACTACTTTCGCCCCGCTGTAAAGGCATAGAAAGTCGAATTTTCAGTTTAGGTGTTATGAAAAAGATTGCAATATCAGTTTGTAATTGTAATATCAGTTTAACGAATTCTGTAACTAAATTTCTTTCCGTGCATAAGCAATTGAGTTATGACAAACTCGTGAGCTAATCTTCTTGTTAAATCACAAGGTATATAAAATATGTTTGTTTGCTGAGATGAATTGTTATCGTGAATCAGTCATATAAGTTTATAAGAAGAAGATAGTATATAACCGATTCAAGAGTGTTCAATATTATACTGCTTGAGTTGTTTTTCACAAAAATGTTTTGTCTAATTTTTTTTTAAAAAGACTAAATCTGTGTTAAATTACTAAAATATTCAACTCTCTCAAAGGGTACTTTCAGTGATGTTATAATGGAAGATACACACAAAAGAACAGACTAACAAATCTCTCATCCATTTTCGCAACTCCTTAACATTCAAGTAATAAAAATACCGTGATCACCGATTTAATCTGAGAACGCAAAAGTAACTCACCTTGATGATGGTGATGATGCGTAACCGAAGGTGGCGCCGGATGGTAAGGAGTCGGAGGATAAGGAACAGGACAAAGAGCAGCACCGGCTGCTGCTGCCGCTGCATATAGATGGTGATGATGGTGATGATGATGAGCTGGATGATGTGGATGGTGATGAATTGCTGCAGCCGCTGCCGCCGCTGCTGCTGCCGCGGCGGCGCCAACCTTATTCCTCAGGATCCTGGAGATACTAGACACTGAAGGGACATTGTACTTGTCACAAACACCATCGGAAAGTAGTCGATCTCGAATTTCCCAGGCAAAAATTCCAGGATCCTTTGATTTGAGTTGCTTGATGTACTGAACAACTTTAGGCGTCGTAACTCGAGGTTTGCTTCCACCGATCGCACCTGGCAAAATGCTTCCAGTTTCATGGTATCGTGCCAGGATCTTACTGACGCAACCGTGACTGACTCGTAGTTGTCTGGATATGTCACACGGTCTGATACCGAGCTGAGCTAATTCGACTATCCTCAGTCTTACAGCATTAGGCAAGGGTCGTCCGTTCACAAAAACACCACCAAGTTGATTGACCTCTCCGTATTGCTGCTGTTGATGCTGCTGTTGTGGTTGCTGCTGCTGCTGTTGCTGTCCTCCGATTCCACTTGCATTGTTCTCTGCAAAGAAAAACATGTTGTTAATATATTCTAAACACTTTTTCTAAATTAAAGATTTGAGTTCAAAAGCTTTTGAGCTACATTAAAAAAAAGTCTGGTTAAGTTAACCAGAATTCTGGTTAAATATACCCTTACTATTTTTTCTGGTTAAAGTAACCAGAATTCTGATTTAATCAGAATTTATTGTTATTTTAACCAGAAAAATCTGCCCGGCCCCCTTCGCTTCGGGGGCGCGGGCTCATTCTCATCACGCGCTTCGCTCGCAAGTTTGAGCGCATTTAGGACTCGCGATTATGTTTGTGACTCATTTTATCAGGGGCGCCTACGGTCTCTATCTGTCCTTTTGCACCTTTTCACAGAAACAAGTGAGAGCAAAAGAAATAGGAAGTCGGGCAAGCCGCCCGACCTTCTATCTCTTTTGC
>JBAGKK010491243.1:0-15768 GCA_037177015.1 Euceroptres primus
CGAAAAATAAAAGTTAAAAATAAGGGTATATTAAAATATGATTATCTCTTGCAGAATAGTATCTTAAAATCTGGCAATAATTGAGAAGACTTCTAGGCAACTCCAAAAATGTAAAAAAAATTAAATTAAAAAAAATTTAAATTTCTGCATACAATAATTTTTTTAAACCTATTTTGCTCGCATGCGTTACCTAGATTTAAATCGATCGATTCCACATTCAGTACACTTCATGGAGGTCCCAATGCACTACTTTTAGGCATGGTATTGTTTGCGATTTCTGAAATTGGTTGTTTTCGACCCACGGTTTTTTTTTATTACAAATTATTTCTAATACATAAAATATTACTTTCTACTGTGAACTAGATGTTTACATCAATTGTTTAAACAATTTATTAGTGTTTATATCAATTTTCTCTTAGAATAGAGTTAGAAAGTCGCGGGTTTTTTTCGAATTTACAAGTTGTTTTCAACTTTTCAATTAGAGTGAGGCAATAATCAATTAAAGTTAATAGAAATAATTTTTTTAATAATTTATTATTATTTATAACAATATTCTCTCTTAAAATTTTGGTCCACTTTTCACTTAGTAGGGTAATAATTAATGCAAGTTAACAAACATAATTGCTCAAACAATTTATTATTATTTATTCTCGTATTTATTTATTATTATTATAATATTCTCTTAGAATTTAACAAGCAAAATTGATTAAATAAATTATCATTATTTATAACTATCTTCTCTCATAGTAATGCTAGATAGTTGAGGTTTCTTCTGAAATTTTTAACTTTTCGTCCACTTTTCACGTAGTGAGGTACTAATCAATGCAAGTTGACAAAAATTATTATTTAAACAATTAATTATTGCTAATAACTCTCTTCTCTGAGGGTAATGCTAGAAAATGGCGCTTTTTTCTAACATCTTCAGTTTTGCTTTGACTTTTTAGTTATGAAAAAATAATAAATGGACATCAACAAGAATAGTTTTTTAAATAGTATTCTATTTTTTCACAGATAAGTGTTTTTACTCTTTCGCTAACGTTTAAAGAATATTAATTTAAACAAAAAGGCTATTTGCAGTAGAGATAAAAACAAAGGATGGAATAATTAGGAGTATATGGAAGGAGTAGGTCTGTAAATGATTTGTAAAAATTTTGTTTTAAATTACTCAACGAAATTTATTGCAAAGCGCAAAAGAAACATTTGGAATTACACACATTATACTTTCAGCCCTCACTCCCCTCCTTCTCTAGAGGAAACGTGTTGTCATCGATGAGTATATACATATATGGAGATTAATAAAGCCTGAATAAAATAATGATTAACTTGCATTAATTATTGGCTCACTCAGTGAAAAGTGGACAAAAAGTTGCATATTTCAGAAAAAAAACCGCAACTTTCTAGCATTACTATAGGAGAAGATAGTTATAAATAATAATTATTTGCCTAAACAATTACGTTTGTCGAATTGCATTAATTATTAACTCACTCTACGCGAAAAGTGGACAAAAAGTTGAATATTTTAAAAAAACCGCAGCTTTCTTGCATTATTAAAAGAGAATATCATTAAAAATAATAATAAATTGTTTAAACAATTATGTTTATTAATTTGAATTAATTATTATCTCTCTAAGTGAAAAGTAGGCAAAAAGTTAAAAATTTTAGAAAAAAGCCGCAACTATCTAGCATTAATTTAGGAGAAGATAGTTACAAACAATATATATATATAAATAAACAATTATGTTTGCTAAATTGCATTAATTATTATCTTTCACTAACTAAAAGGTGGACAAAAAGTTGAAAATTTCAGAAAAAACTGCAACTTTCTAACATTATTCTAAAAGAATATTATTACAAAACATAATTAATTGTTTAATCAATTATGCTAGTTAACTTTAAATAATTATTATCTCACCCTAATTGAAAATTGGAAAAAGGTGGAAAGTTGTTTTAGAGTAAACCGAAACTTTCTAGCATTATTCTAAGATAATATTGTTACAAATAATAGATAGTTGTTTAAACAATTATCTCTGTTAACTTCAATTGATTATTGTCCCGTTTTAACTGAAAAGTTCAACCGAAGTTGAAAAATTCGGAAAAAACCGCTACTTTCTAACTCTATTCTAAGAGAAAATTGATATAAACAATAAGAAATTGTTCAAACAATTTATGTAAACATCTAATTATCAATAGAAAGTAGTATTTCACGAATTAGAAACAATTTGTATTGAAAAAACCGCAAAAAAGTCAGAATTTTCCAGAAACACGCAAAACCCAATTTTTCACTTACGGTGTTTTTTTGAGACCCTATAAAACAGACTTATAGGGGTGTTATTTAAAAATTAATTTTTGATTCGTATTCTATGGCTAATTATGAAAAGAAATGTTCAGGTTGAACTCGATTCACCTAATATTGACGATTCTGAATAAAATTTACAAAAACGTCCTTTTTTCTTTGGGAAATACGTGGGGAAAATCATGGGGCTTGCGGAACCTCTAAATATCATTTTTTTTTCAAAAAAACGCATCAACTGCTTGTTGAATTCAAACGAATTTTGGGGGTGAGAGCATGAAAATTCGAGAGAAAAAATTTTCAATGCATTTTTGGACCACCGGAACCAATTAACTCTGGCGATCAAACTTTGCTGTAGTAGAGTCTATACAGAATTGTTCAATTAAATGTTCAATTTTGTTCAAATGAATAAAAAGTTGTTAAAATATTATCAATTGGGAAATAAATCATTGTTAACATTATAGGTCATAAATTACTTAAAGTTTATTTAACATGATACTTATGAAATGTACAAATTGCAGTTGATGTCTGTTTATCAATTTTTCTGAACTTCTATAAATTCCAAACGATAAATTCTGATATTTACAATGCAAGCATATTTGTAAATGTAATAAATGCGTATCGACAGATCGTAGAAATGCGCATAATTCTTGTTGCTCGAGGAGACCTTGTAGACACAAAATACCCATGTAGAGCAAATACAGCTATTATTATTATTAACGAAGGTGCCGGAAACCTCGACGTATATCGCTCCCTCGAGTTCGCGAGCTCTCGTAATTTTACCTGGGACCCTTCTCTCGCATAAACTCAGACTATTCGGTCCGGTACACGTTTCCTTTTGTCGGGAAGAGTCCGGTAACGAGCCATGGCTGACCAAACGTGCCTTATCGGGCTCATAAATTGAACGTAAATAGCTATTGCCAACGTCGCGTACTTGGTGATTTTACCTTCAAGCAGCGAGGTGCGAGCTGTTCATTTTTTAGTGGTCTTTATTTTTTAGCCTCGATAAATGTTTGCTAGAGCGGCAATAAAGTGTAGATACAACAATGATGGGTTTTCAAGTGTTTTGCAAAAAGAGATGACAGGGGTTGAAATGCCTGTAGATGTTATATAAAAAGGCGTCAAGTTATGAGTACATTTTTCATACCGAAAGGTAAAACAACAGAGTTTGCTGCGCCAGTTATTACATTTTCATTTTTTGCTGCTTCGGCAAACTTTTCATTGCTCTCTCAATTTTTTTATAAAGGCTTAGAATTTGCAGTTATTGGCAATTTTCTACGCTTTTAATGAGATTTTTAATTATGAACTTATGGAAGCTTTCATTAGTATATTATCTTTTGATGTTTAATTTAATTATAGTTGTATCTTTGGGCTTTGGATGACAGATTCTAATTAGAACTGTCACAATATTTTGCACACTCATCTTTTTATCGAAATTTTGCTTAGTCACTCTTCTTAAAGGCCGTCGTCATATAATTTGATTTTTTCGGCTGTGAGAGTAATTATCTTTAGTATGGCGAAATAGGTTTAGAAATCGCAATTTAGAAGTATTACATAAGGTCGATATTTTCGAGGTAATTTGTTTCATCATAATTCTTTCTTTAGCAATGTATCTTTTTTTGCATACTCTAAATTAAAATTACCTTCAACTGTCATTTTTAAGGGTCTAATTCAATATTCCACGATGCACTCTTGCCAGTAACCTCATCGAATCATTTATTTACGTATATTTAAATAAAGTCGTTTTTCTAATAAAGGATAAATTTTTATTATTATTGAAAGTAAGAGAAGGGAATTTTAAGAAATGAATAAATCGAACTTGATAATGTTACTAGTAAAAATATTCTAGATTTTATAAATTATTTTTTAAGAATAAAAATTTTAGAAAATGAATCCAAGTAGACGACATGTCCTTACAAGAAAGGATTTTGTAGAAAGTTTAGTTGATGACAATTAGATGGGATTTCAAAGAAATTGTAATTGACACAGGAATATAGAATTCATAAAATAAGTAATTTTTGATCAGATATTCAGAGGTATCAATGGGTTCTCGTCAGACAATTCCCCTAAAGGGAATTTCTAAAGAACAAAACTGACTCCAAAATAAATTTGAGGCAGAAAAAAATGTATAAAATATAAAAAATGAATAGAAAATTAATTAAAAAGCAGTAGAATAAACCAATTTTGAGCAGTCAAACAAAACTAGAAGCACTTTGTGGTCAAAAACCTTTTCTAAGGTAGGTCAAATGATTCCAAAATAATAACTCTGAGGCCGAAAAAAAGTATGAAATATAACAAAGTATAAAATTAACTTCAAAAATCAGTAGGGCAAACCGATTGTGGTCAAACAACCAGTATTTGAGGCACTTTTTAGTCAGACAACTATTCTAAAATTGGTAAAATGATTCTGAAATAATTTTGAATTCAAAAAAATGTATAGAAATGAACATAAATAGTATAAATTGTATAAATGAACATAAAATTAATTTAAAATCAGTAGTACAAACAAAATTTTGTCAGACAATCAACATTAGAGGCTCTTTTTGGTTAGACAACTCTTCTAAAGTAGGTGAAATGATTTCAAAATAACTTTGAAGCTAAAAAAATGTATAAAATATAAATAAATATAAAATTAATTAAAATCAGAGGAATAAACCGATTTTGATCAGACAATCAGTATTAGAAGCACCTTTTAGTCAGACAACTTTTTTAAAGTAGGTAATGTAATAGAAAAAACCATTTTTATTCGGGAATATTTGCATTTGTATTTATATTGTCAGACATTCAGTAGCATAAATGGGTTTTCGCCAGGCGATTCCCCTACAGGGAATTTCTAAAGAATAAATGATTCTAAAATAATTTTGAGGCCTAAAAAGATATAAAATATAAATTACTATAAAATAAGTTGAAAATAATTGACAAAGGAAAAAGAGACTGCATAAAATAAGTAGTTTAGCCATTTTTTCAGTAATATAAATGAGTTTTTCTCAGACGATTCCTATAAAGGGACTAAAGAACAAAAATGATTTCTAAAATCTTGAATCTTGTCGGTGTGCGCATAATTTAAGCATTATTTTCTATATACAACATTATTTTAAATAATCATTTAATCCTTTTATTGGTCTCCGGACTGTTGGATTAATAAATAAACAAAATGAAATAAAACTTTAAGGCCGAAAAAAATATGTAAAATATAAATAAATATATAATTAATTAAAAATCAGTAGCATGAACTAAGTCAAGTAAACTAACAAATCAAGTAATAATTAAATAAAGTTCTAAATAAAAATAGAAGTCTCTTTTAGTTATTTTCTCAACAAACTAATAAACCAATGCAGAAAATAAAAACCCACTCACGGTATGGGTACAGACAATATCTTCTCTTATCAAAATAACATTGACATTTAACAAACTTCGAAATCAAATGAACTTATATATAATTTCAGCTTCACTTTTGAATTAAAATTCCTCAATAACTACATTCCCACGATATATTCAGGGTGAATCCATAAATTCCGTAACACATTGTTTGAAAATTTTTGACCCCTCCCTCCTCCCATGTGACAGGTAGTAGTTTTGTAACAACTACTACTTGTTACAAATTATTACATAATTCTACAAGTAAAAAAATAGTTTTGACCCCCTCCCCCGCACCTTTTGTTTCGTAATTCTCATCATTGTATTTTTTGGTCTCACTACTCGAGGTACCTAATCAAAATATTTAGAATTATGTTCAGAAGTTAAGTAAGTTATTTAAAGAAAGTGTATTAAAATAAAAGGAAAGAAAATAAAACTATTTCGAAAACAACAGTATAAAACGAAATAACTAAATAGGGTAATCAGTGCAATGATTGGCCCCCTTAAATAATGATTGACCACCTTCAAACTGTAGATTTATTGAAAAATACACGCAAATAAAACTATTAATAAATAACGCAAAGTGTACCGATAATAATCTTGCTTCATTTATAGGTCATTTATTTAAAAATATTTTTTTATTAAGTATATTTTAAGAAAAAGGACAATCATTGGGGGATGGCCAAAAATTGTACTGATTATTCTAGTTATTAAAAAAAGAAATTCATAAAAGCTCGCATAAGAATATTTTTATGCGAGTTTTTATGACAAAAATCTTTTAACATTTTATTTGGATCATTTAATATTTTAAAAAGTTGTTATAAAGATTTGAGTTGATAAAATATAGCAATTATTAATATGGCTGTTGATTTGTTAAAAATAGTAACTGGGTCGATTTACCCCTTCCCTTCTCCATGTAACAGTTCGTAAAATTTTTTCGAACCCCCTTCTCCCCTAGCAGCTGTTACGTAATTTAAAAGGTGGCAGTGCAGAACTAGATAACCAACATTTTTGTCGAAAATGGGTTTTGCGCATAAAAAGTTCTTAGAAAATCAAATACATGTTGTACTAAAAGGATTTCTTCGAAGTCTCGCTTTTAACCACCTTTTAGTTCCCATTGCACCAGGTTACTGACTATTTTTTAAAAATAACTTTTACAATTTTAATTAAAATATTCTGAGAAAATTTGACAAGGATAAGTACATCCTGAAGAAGGTTTTCAGCCTGAAATTAATTTAAAAAATTTTTTTAGTTGCAAAAATTTAAAAATTGAATTTTTCAAAAATGATTCCCAAATTATATTAATTAAATTTGATATTAACCTATTTCCTCGAAACTGGATAACTTTTTCTAATCAAACTTTTTTGGCTTCAATTTATCAATAGCGTGCTCCTTATTTATATCTGGTTGAAATTTATTTTTGAAAGTCGTTTGCTCCAACCCCCGGGGATTTGTTTCAATGTCCAAAAATAGAAAGTGTTGCAAATTTGAGCTAAATCGGCTAACATTTACCTATCGCCCCAAACATTTGAAATTTCCCATAGGATTCGCATGGGAGAAATTGTGCAAAATAGTAAAATCTACATAACGTTTTCAGTTATTATTGAAATTAATCGTCCACCGAGGACAACAATTTGCAGTTTTTAATTTAAGGCGTTAAGTTTTTCAATTTTGAAAAACTTGAAATTTTAAAAATTCTTAAAATGGGGGCCCAACAATTTTGGACAAAAGTGGTATTTTTTTTAGTTATTAACAAACACTGATTAAACATTATAAAAAAATCCAATAAATTATTGTAAAGCAGGTGGTGGCCTTGAAAATTTAAAATTTTGAAAAAATCCAAGATGGCGGCCAATTAAGTATTAAAAAACTAGCTAATTTCTGCAGTTCTCAATTAAATATTTTCAAACTTTGCTAGAAAAAGAAGTTTGGCTTCCAAAACTATCTGATGATCCATGGTATCCGAAATTTTGAAAAAATCCAAAAGGCGACCAATTTAATATTCAAGAAATAGCTTACTTCTACAGTTTTCAACGAAATATTTTCAAATCTTGCTAGAAAAAGAAGTTTGGCGTCAGGAGCTGCCTGAATGATCCACGGCATCCAAAATTTTGAAAAAATCTAAAATTTCGGCCTATTAAATATTCAAAAATAGCTCACTTCTAAAGTTTTCAACGAAATATTTTCAAACCTTGTTAGAAAAATAAGTTTGGCGTCAGGAGCTGCCTGGATGATCCACGGAACCCAAATTTTGAAAAAATCCAAAATTTCGGCCTTTTGAATATTCAAAAATAGCTTACTTCTACAGTTTTCAACGAAATATTTTCAAACTTTACTATAAAAATAAGTTTGGCTTCAGGAACTATCTGATGATCCAAGACATCAAAATTTTTTTTTTATCTAAAATAGCGGCCAATTAAATATTCAAAAATAGCTCACTTCTACAGTTTTCAATGAAAGTGTGTGATGATTGGAAATAATTAAAAATTGTATAACGGCCAGGCAAATTTTTAAAAGAAGCACGTTATTTTATTATCAAAATCAATTTCCTGTTATAGTCATTTAATCACTTGTGAAGTGAAACTATGGAAAATTGTCTTTCTAGAAAGGTTTGAAAATATTTCGTTGAAAACTGTAGAAGTGAGCTATTTTTTAATGTTTAGTGTGTCGCCATTTTGGAATTTGTAAAAATTTTGGATTTTTCATATCATCAGGTAGTTCCTGACGCCAAACTTCTTTTTCTAGCAAGATTTGAAAATATTTTGTTGAAAACTGTAGAAGTAAGCTATTTTTTGAATATTTAATTGGCTGCCCTTTTGGATTTTTTTAAAATTTTGGATGTCGTGGATCATCAGATAATTTCTGCAGCCAAAGTTATTTTTCTAGCAATTTTTAAAAATATTTTAATAGTTCAAAATTTTTAATATTCAGAGTCACCATCTGCCTTACAATAATTTATTAAACTTTTTTCATAATATTTAATCAATCTTTGTTGCTAACTATAATAAATACCATTTTTGACCAAAATTGTTGGGTCACCATTTTGGGAATTTTGAAAATTTTAAGTTTTTCAAAATTGAGATGCCTTAAGCATCGCTTGCAAATTGCTGTCCTCGGTGAACGATTAATTTCAATAAAAATCACAGAAAAAACGAAGGATAAAATTTACTTCGATTCCGGTATAAAAATTACCTGTAACAAAAATTAACGTCAAAGGATAAATTTTTCCCAAATATCGGTAAAATTGTTTTTCCATGACACCACATGTATTTTGAAAGACGTAAAATTGTTTAATTAAAAATTTATCCCTCTAAAAAATTACCTGCAACAAATTTTGTCCTTAGTCTTTCTGTGATGGGAATCCCATGGAAAATTTCAAATGTCTAGGGTGATGGGTAAATACTAATCGATTTGACTCAAATTTGAAACACTTTCAACTTTTGGACATTTTAACAAATCCCGGGGATTAGGGCAAATAATTTCCAAAAAAAATAAGGAATACCGTATCCAGCAAAGCTTCAGCACGGAAGTGGACTTTTGCTTTATCTTTATATGGTGATTTCTTTTTACAGACTATTTTTTCGATCCCCTGAAAAATGCACATTTTATTATTTTCACTGAGAAAAATATATAGTGAAAAGGAGGGGAAGTTAATATCTGGATACTGAACTATGGGACAGCTATTTAAGATATTAGGGTATAATATCTAGATATTATAATATAATATTTCATATATAGTCCAGGTAGCAGGTAGTTTTTTTCCGAATAATTCCCAGACGCGATTTTTTTGAAATAGCTTCTTGACGGGGTCCTGAACCTCTAAAAATTTTTAGAACAGATCGATTGCCAAAGGGTTTTTTTAACGAATTTTCAAAATTCACGTTTGCCTGGACCGACCATTTCCATTAAGTTGTAAAAAAAAGTTGAAATTAAAAAAGAAAGTGTACACAATTCTAAGAAAAACAAGAACTAGAAAAACTAGAAAAAAAAGAACCTTCTATTTCTAATAGGTTTCAAGACATGGTAATTTCAAAAAACCCCTTTTTTCGAATTTCGTCGAAAAATCACTACTTTTTATAACTTTCTGTGTACCATCTGACCGAATGATTTTGTGAAAAAATTTTCAGCAGATGAGTGAAAATTTAAGTATTTATCTTTAATTTATCATGAAGGACAAAGTCCTAAGTCTAATAGGTCGGCAGTTATGACCTCTCAAAGTGGACTACTTTTGACCTATTTTTCAGAGCAATTCCCCGCTGCGGAGTTTTCTCGAAACAGGGTGTTCCACGGACAAAGTCAATAGTGATGCCAGAGGATAAAATAAAGTAAACGAAATTATACGTAAATAAGAAAAGGGCCTTCTAGTCCTATTAGTTTGTGATTTGTGATCTTTCAAAAAGTCCCGTTTTTTGGCATTTTTTTACTAAAATCATAAAACTTGAATTTTTTGAAAATACCTCGTTTCCTGTTGATCCTTCAATAAAAAGCCGAGAAAATAAATTAAAGTAAACTCAATTCTGCGTAAAATGGGATAAAATTAAGTGTCCTAGCCCTAATAGGTCACAAGTTATGACCCTGGAAAGTGGACCCTTTTTGCATATATATAATCACCTGAATGTACCATACGGGACAAGTACGTCGATATTTGGACATTTTTATGCAAATTAAGTGATCAGCACTCATTGCAAGTAAATAATACATACTTTTTTATTGATAAACAAATAATTTTTTACAACAGAATCACTTAAACACCTGTTTTTAGTACTTTTTTACCGTTTTTCAGTATTTTTGCGGCAAAAAAGTTATTATAATTTATTATAAATATGTAATATGCCTTTTTTATTAATAAAAAATTAATTGTTTGTAAAAAAATTATTTAAACACCTGTTTTTAGTACCTTTGACCGTTTTTGAGTATTTATGAGACAAAGAAGTTATTAGAATATATTATAAATCTACAATATGCCTTTTCTTATTAATAAACAAGTAATTGTTTATAAAAATGTCATAAAAAACAATATCATGTTTTTTGCACTTTTCTTTCTTTTTTCAGTACTTTTATGGCAAAAAAAGTTACTCTAATTAATAATAAATATCGAATATGCCTTATGTTAATAGTAAAATAGTCATTGCTTATAACAATATATTTTTCTCAGCAGCTTCTCTACATTTTATTATACAATTATCCTAAAAACACTTGTAATTCGTCCTGAATGTCGCAAAAATGTATTAAATAATATTTTTTTGTAATTATTACTTCAGTGAATAATTAACTTATTAATTAATTAGTCAATAATTAATTAATTAGTTAATTACTGAAGTACTAATTTGAAAAATATTATTCAATACATCTTGTGACATTCAGGGCGAATTACAAGTTTAATATTTTTTTTTTGTAATTAGTACTTCAATAACAAGAATAGTACTTTTTTGGTGATTAGTACTTCAGTAATTAATTAACTAATTAATTAATTAGTTAATTAATTACTAAAGTACTAATTACAAAAAATATTATTCAATACTTTTTCCGACATTCAGGACGAATTACAAGTGTAATTAAAATGTAGAGAAGCTGTTCGGAAAAATACTTTACTCATGGAACGCCCTGCTTCGAGAAAACTCCGCAGGGGGACATTGCCCTGAAAAATAGGTCAAAAGTAGTCCACTTTGAGGGTTCATAATTGCCGACCTATTCGAGCTAGGACTTTTTCCTTTGAGGCAAATTTAAGATAGATACTTGAGTTTTCACTCGTCTGTTGAACAATTTTTCATAAAATCATTCGGTCAGATGGGACACCCAAAATTATAAAAAATAGTGATTTTTCTACGAAATTTGGAAAAAAGGGGTTTTTTGAAATCACCGTATCTCGAAACCTATTAGAGATAGTAGGTTCTTTTTTTTTGGTTTTTCTTAGAATTGTGTACACTTTCTTTTTTAATTTTAGCTTTTTTTTGTACGAGACAATGGAAATGGTCCATCCCCGCAAACGCGAATTTTGAAAAATTTTTTTTTAGAAAAACCCCTTTGGCAATCGATCTGTTCACAAATTTTTAGAGGTCATTCAGGACCCCGTCAAGAAGCTATTTCAAAGAAAAAAATCGCGTCTGGGAATTAATTGTGAAAAAAACTACCAGCTGCCTGGACGAATCCACCAAAAAATAAATGCGTTTTTTCAAGTAAATGATATTTAGAGGTTCCGCAAGCCCCATGAAGTTTAACACGTCTTTCCCATAAGAAAAAAAGACGTTTTTGTAAATTTTATTTAGAATCGTCAATATTAGGTGAATCGAGTTGAAACTGAACATTTATCTTCACAGTTAGCCATAGAATACGAGTCAAAAATTACTTTATAAATATCATCCCCATAAGTCTGTTTTATATTTTCCCAAAAAACCCCAAAAGTAAAAAATTGTGTTTTTCGAGTTTTTGGCGCTAATTATTATTATTTTGCGGTTTCTTTTTAGTAAAACTTGTTTCTAATGCATAAAATATTACTTTTCGCTGATAATTAGATGTGAACATAAATTTTTAAAATATTTATTGTTTATTTATTAAATAATTGTTTAAACAATTTATTATTACTTATAAAAGTATTCTCTAAGAATAATTGTAGAAAGTTGTGGTTTTTTTCTAAAATTTTTCACCTTTTGTCCACTCTTCAAGTAGAGTGAGGTAATAATTATTTCAAGTTAACAAACATAATTGTTTAAACAACTTATTATTATTTTTAATAATATTCTCTTCGAATAATGCTAGAAAGTTGCGGCTTTTTCCTGAAATATTTAACTTTTTGTTCACTTTTCGCTTAGAATAGGTTAATAATTAATGCAGTATAACAAACATAATTGCTTAAGCACATTATTATTATTATTATTTATAACTATCTTCTCCTATAGTAATACTAGATAGTTGCGGTTTTTTCTAAAATTTTCCATCTTTTGTCCAATTTTCAATAAGAGTGAGGTAATAATTATTTAAAGTTAACAAAAATAATTGTTTAAACAATTTATTACTATTTTTAATAATATTTCTTGAATAAGAAAGTTGTGGTTTTCTCTGAAATATTCAACTTTTTATCCACTTTTAGCCTATAGTGAGTTAATAATTAATGCAATTCAACAAAAATACTTGTTTAAATAAATTATTATTATTATTATGTACAACTATCTTCTCCTATAGTAATGCTAGAAAGTTGCGGTTTTTTCTGAAATTTTCAGCTTTTTGTCCACTTTTCACTTAGTGACGTAATTAATAATTCAAGTGAATTATTAAGTCAAATAATTAATTCATCATAACAATGTTATAATCAATTAGTTATTTGATTGAGGCCTTTTTAATCCCCAAACATGTTTATTATCATCGAAGAAAACATGGCTTCTCCAGGGTGGGAGGGGTTGGGCGGCTGATAGTAAAATGTGTGCAATTCGAAATTTTTCTTTTACGCTTTGCAATAAACTTCGTGTTGTAATTCAAAACAAAATTTTTCCAAGTAATTTATAGACCCACTTCTCTCACCTACTCCTAATTATCCCAACCTCTGTTTTTATCTCTACTGTAAGATAGCATTTTTGTTTAAATTAATATTTTTCAAACATTAGCAAAAGAGTAAAAATTCTTTACTTTGAAAAAAACAGAATACTATTTAAAAATGATTCTTGTTGATGTTCATTTATTATTTGTTCATAATTAAAAAGTCAAAGCAAAACTGAAGATTTCATAAAAAAGCACAACTTTCTATTAATTTCATTAATCACTTATTCTAAGCAAAAAGTGAGCAAAAAGTTGAATATTTCAGAAAAAACCGCAACTTTCTAGCATTATTCAAAGAGAATATTATTAAAAATCATAATGAATTGTTTAAAAGACTATGTTCGCTACATTTCATTAATTGTTACCTCACTCTAAGTGAAAAGTAGACAAAAGGTTGAAAATTTTAGAAATAAGTGCAACTTTCTAGCATTATTCTAAGAGAATATTGTTATAAATTATTTAAGTTCTATCCAGTCCAAGTTTTCATAAAAAAACTGCCGCAGCCCGGGTTCGAATCGGGAACTTCCTATTACACGTGGAGTGGTGTCTCTTGGAAAAGTGACGAACACGTCATTGTAAAAATAAGTTTCCATCATTACCATCCGATATGGAAGAAATTTGATTGTTATAAATATTAATAAATTATTTGAAAAATTATTTCTGTTAACTTTAATTGATTATTGCCTCGCTCTAACTGAAAAGTTGAAAACAAGTTGAGAAATTCTGAAAAACCCGTGACTTTCAAAATCTATTCTAAGAGAAAATTGCTATAAACAATAATAAATTGTTTAAACCATTTATTTAAACATCTAATTATCAGAAGGAATTAATATTTGATGTATTAGAACCAATTTGTACTAAAAAAATGAAAAAAAATCATAGTTAGCGCCAAATCCTCGCAAAACTCAATTTTTCACTTATGGGCTTTTTTGGGACCCTATAAAACAGACTTATGGGGGTGTGTTTATTTAAAAGTAATTTTTATTTAAAAAGTAATTTTTGATTCGTATTCTGTGGCTAATTGTGAAGAGAAGTTTTGAGTTTCAACTCGATTCACCTAATATTGACGATTCTGAATAAGATGTACAGAAACGTATTTTTTTCTTATGGGAAATACGTGTTAACTTCATGGGACTTGCATAGCCTCTAAATATCATTGTTAAAAAAACGCATTTATTTTTTTGTGGATTCGAATAAATTTGAGGGATGATAGCATGAAAATTAAAAAAAAAAAAATTTTGGACCACCGTAATGACCCCTCATCAATAACGATAAAGATAAAAAGGCAAGTTTGCAAGTTTGAATTTTAAGTAATTAGCATCGAGTAAATTATATGAAATGATATGAAATAATCGAAGGTCACGATAGTCTCGCTCCACATCCTCGCGGGTTAAATCTATCGTTCTTCGGTAACGCCTCCTGGAGAACGCGACCGACCGGGAATAATGTATGCAAAGTAGATGGTATCACAGGCTCGATGGCCCTTAACCCCGTCATTGACTGGTGCTGAGCGAGTAGTAAATGTACATAGATATACGACTCGAGGGAGGTGAACGGGTACCCCGTCGGAAAGGCGGTCGTGTGTTCTATGAAACAATTAGATTGGCCCTCGAGATATGGAAACACTGAAGCTGCCTCTTCCCCTCTTCCCTGGCATCACCCTCTTTTGATTTCCGTCCTCCTCTTTCTCTCTTCCTTTCTCCCTCAGATCTCACTATACGCGAACATAAACCGGCCATCCGAGAGATTCATCTCGGTCATCTAGTTATTTAACCGTTTATGATCCATCCCTGATGCATACATACATAAATCTAAAGGCTTTAACCTCCCGGTCTCCAAGCTTCAGTCATTCGCCCTCGATATGTAATCACGTTACTGTTTTCAGCGCAATGCATTGCACCACTGGGCATGGAGTCAGGAGCGATACCGGATGCTGACATCACTGCAAGCTCCAGCTTCGACAGCGGCAACGTCGGTCCCCATCAAGCTCGGTAAGTTTAATTTTCCTTCCATGTCTTCCAACAGAGTGGCGATTAGATCAGAAATAATCCTTGAGGAGAAAATCAGATTTGGAATTGATTTCGAACAGATTTTATTCATTAGGGAAAAAGATTGAAGACCGAATCCATTTCAAATCATGCAGGCCGGCGTGTGACATTTTCAGGATTAGCTTGCCAATAAAATATGTTTTTATACGTGGAAAGTAAGGAGACAAGTATTTTTACATTCTCATCATCATTGGAGAAGGTATTAGTTTTATGTGAAAAGTGAATTTTCGAATTTCCATCAAATCTCTACGTTTTGAGACCCTTTGAGTGAGAAAAAACGGTTTTTACGCCGGTGTCTGTCTGTATGTCTGTCTGTCTGTTAACACGATAACTTTCGAAAAAATTATCGGACAGGATTGCGCTTTGGTGACTTTTTTAATGCTTGAAAAGAGTAGACGAGTTCGTTAATCAGCCTTATTGGCTCAATACTCAAAAAATGAGGGACATTTTTTACTTTCTGAAAAAATTTTTTGCAGAAAAATAAATTTTTAAGGGTAGTTCTGGATAGCTGCCATAAAACTCTACAAACCATCTGAATAACAT
>JBAGKK010491254.1:0-15765 GCA_037177015.1 Euceroptres primus
AATGTCATATTCGTATTCAGCACCCTCGAAAATATAAAGGTCAATGGTTTTTAGCGACTAGAACGAGGTTGGTCGGTTTTTCGTTTTCTAAGCGACTTTTTGGGGGTGATCCGCTCGCCTATAAATAGGTCTAATTTTTTAGACCTAAAGCATAAAAGCAGGTGGAAATTACGGAAATTGCATAATTTCAGCCATTTTTTTGGCATGGGTTCAACACCCTTTAGTCAATTTTTATGTAGGGTCAAAAGGGTGAATGCTCTCGTGAAAAAAAAGACCAACTTAAGACTACAGAGTAGGCAGGTAAAGGCCTGTCTTAAAGTGGTCTTAAACTGATCTTTCCTGATCCCCAGAAGACCATAGTCCTTTTGTTCCCACCGGAAGTTTAAATCCCCAATATACCACCATTATTACGGTAATCACAAGTCAGGACCATAACCATAATCTCCATAAGAGATGAAGAAAAGAAATGGTGGGAGAGACAGAGTTGAAGCCTCTAGATCTCATAAATCAGCGCAGCTTCTTTAGAACCTTCAGGTATAGCTAGTCTGTTTATATAGACAGCTATCCTTATTTCAGAGAGAGAAAGAGGGGGGGCGAGAGGGAGCGAGGGAGGGGGGGAGCGAGAGAGAGCGAGAGAGAGAATAGGAATAGGAATGAGGTCACTTAATTAGAGCTATTTTCACAGTTTAGCGATACATTGGAGTAAAATACTTGCTGGGGCCAGGCTTGGGTGTCTTCTTCTTTGCACTTTCTCCACAAGGAACACTACACATGCAAGGCTTTTTTGTGCACACAGAACATGCAGATCGCAGCAATACAGGGACCGGGGCTCCAATATAAATGTCTCTGAGCATAACATATATAGCTTTGACATTATCTAGTACAGATAGATCATACTGAAGTATTTTCTCTATCTCTGCCTTTGTTGCAGCCCTCTTCCATAGATATTGTGCGATCTGTTCTGCAAGAATTGTATAATTTCCTGAAATTAGTGCTTTCCCGAAAAGGGGTGCTTCAGCCTCATTAAAGAATCCATTGTTTGCCATGGAATTATAGAGATGGGTTACATGATTTAGAATTAATCTCTCGTCTCTTGGAACAGTAGCCTCCACTATCTTCTGCTGAACTGTTTGTGACACTTTTGGAATAGTATCCTGCGAAGATTTCTCATGGGTTGCTAAGGCATCTAATTTAGTTGTCATAACTGCTTTAAACATAGCTAATTCTGCTGTATTTTGTTGAACAGCTCTATTTAACTGATCAAAACCATCAGCTAGAGCTACGACCTTGGTACTTAAATCCCCCATTACTTGCAGCAAATCATCTCCAATAGGGGATATTGAATCCACACGCTTGAAGAGCTTACTGATATTAACCCCGATTGTGTCCAAAGAGTAGGCTACGTATGGCTGGAATTCCAATCCTTCAGAAGTGGGATTAGGCATAGGCACATTTGTGCTATCAAGTGGAGGTAACTCACCTATGGGATCTCCTGGGACCTCTCCAGTTACTAGAGCTAAGTGTTCATTGTTATACACTTCTCCTGGATCCTCTAAACCCATAAATCTATTATCAGAGTCATCGAGGCCAAAAGGAGGCAGGGTTCCACTTGGGTATAGAGATGCACCTGCAACCCGTGTATTCAATGATCCTGGTTTCAAAATCGATACTGGTTGTCCTTGGGGGGGTTCCTCCAGCTTGAACTCTTGGAGATGGTGACCCCCGATTATGTCCAGTTAGTAAGTCCTCTACAGAGGTTAGCTTGTCATCACTCATATCAAGGGGCAGAGCATTGGGATCCAATACAATGTCCAAGTTGTCATGGGGAGATGTAGTGGTCTCCACAATCCTCTTTAGCTTATTGTTCTTATCAGACACGGTGTCACTTGGATGTTGCCTTTGTATACAGAATTAAAAGAGAGAGAGAGAGAGAGAGAGAGAGAGAGAGAGCGCGCGCGGGGGTGAGCAGGGGGAGAGCGCGGGAGCGCGCAGGGGGAGAGAGGGAGAGAGAGGGGTGCGAGAGAGAGCGAGAGAGCGAGCGAGAGAGAGGGCGAGAGAGGGGGGAGAAAGAGCGAGAGAGAGCGGGAGAGAGCGGGAGAGAGCGGGGGAGAGGAGGGGGAGAGAGAGCGAGTGAGAGAGCGTGATAGAGTGAAGGGGAGAGGGGCAGAGAGAGAGAGAGAGGGGGGCAGAAACAGATAGAGAGAGAGAGAGAGAGAGAGAGAGAGGGGGGGAGCAGTAACAGAGAGAGAGAGAGAGAGAGAGAGAGAGAGAGAGAGCGGATGATAACAATATTAGTGTGATAAAGAGAAAATTTGGAATAAAAAGTAAATCAATTCTTATATTTTATTGATAATTATTTTAAAAGGAACAGAATTTTTCTTTCATTAAAGCTTCTTTCGTTGCATTTTTTGTAAGGAATGAAGGAAGATACTCTATTCTTCTTTAATATCCATTGTTGGGTTTGAAAAATTAGGTTTTCATTATTTGTAATTGTAAATGACAACAGGATAATTAAATATCAGACTTAGGGTGAGTGTGATAATTTTTTTTTCGTTTTGCCCCCCATTACGAAATACAAAAATTTATCAGGAGATCGAGGTTAGTTAGAGAGGTTACAAAAATGTAAGTGAATAATAATAATAATTATTAATTAACATTTTTAGGTCATATAGAGAGGGCAGAATCGAGTGGCGGGAGGTGCGTGTGTCGATTTTCACTGGCGTTGTGCTCGCGCACAGTGGATCAAAATGACGAAAAAATGTTCAAAATACGATTCCGGCTACAATTTTTAACCGATTTAAAATTATTTTTTGCAAATTAAAGTTCTCTAAATTGTTAAGAGATCCCTCGAGGCCGATTAAAAAAAAATATTGTTTACTTTATTTATACATAAAGTTGGCAAAAATCGTAAAATTTAAGATATTGATATTAGTGTTCAATCAATAAATAAACATTCGTGAAAACATATGAAGACAAAACGGAATATATTTCTTATTGTTATAAACAAATTTTATAAACAAATGCACAGTTTGAGAAATTTTTAAGAGTTTCAGTTACTTTTTTTAAACGTACTTTCTTAGTCCTTCTAGTGTTACTTTTGTAAACTATATTGTCATTTCATGACAAATGTAATTGTTATAAACAAATTTTATAATCAAATGCGCAGTTTGAACAATTTTTGAGTGTTTGAGATACTTTTTTTTTAAATGTGCTTTGTTTGACGTGGCAGTGATGTTTCAATAAACTATATTGTCATTTTATAACAATTTTGCGATTTTTATAAACAAATTTTATAAACAAATGCACAGTTTGAGCAATTCTTAAGAGTTTCAGTTACTTTTTTTTAAACGTACTTTGTTAGTCTTGCTAGTGATACTTTTCTCAATTATATTGTTATTTCATGACAAATGTGATTATTATAAACAAATTTTATATATAAATGCGCAATTTGAGCGATTTTTGAGTGTTTGAGGTACTTTTTTTTTTAAACGTGGTTTGTTGGGCTTACCAATATTACATTAATACAGTTTGGTGTTATTGTATGATAAATATCAAAAGGGTCTTAGTTTTCTTTAACTAATAATTCCTGAGCTTCTGGATTTAGTTTCGATCCTAATTTTGTTGTGAGATTTCTTTCACTAGCTATGACTGGATCAGATGAGATGTGAGTTGTGATTTGTGAGTGATTTGTGAGTCAAGTCTTTGTTAGTGACAACTCGATTGAATTTTCTGGTATGAAATTCTCTGATGCGATGAACATCTTTATTTCGTGCTTCTTACGCTTCTTCAGTCAGCTGACCAATAGGAAGAAGGGCTGATCGAATGATATCTCCACCTTGCAACAGGATCTTATGCACTGACGAAGGCATGTGAAACCATTTGTAATGTTTAACATACAGTTTGGCAGTCCTTAAACAAAACAAGTCAAACTTACCTGGATGGACATCCTTTCTACAATTTAAGACCTGAAGTATGTTATTAAAATTCTTTATAAGCTGGAGATTGATGCCTGTGATTTTTGCTGTCAGCTCTGGATCTTGAAATAATCTGCGCGAAGTGTTTCCATCATTTGATGTGCCACTGCCTTGCTTCGGATGATCAACAATTAACCCCATTTTTTCTCTAAACTTTTCTTGAATAGCCTGCTTTAAATTTCAAAATTAAATTTAAAAAAAATTTTTAATTAAAAAAAAAATTTTAATTAAATTTAAAAATTTAATCCTGAGTTTATTAAATTAGAAACTAAACCAAACTTAATTCATTTACTTTGGGATAAATAAATGATAAACTCATTAAATTCAAATGAATTGTATATTTAATTCTAAGTTTAGGGATATAAAAGTACAAATATAAAAATGATATAAGGAAACAAATTCCTTTTCTCCTTTTTTTTTTTCGATTTATAAAACTATTGGAAAAAAAAGACGACCCACACATCACTGCTAGTTATCAACTATTTCCCTATTGTGGTGGCTCGCAAAGAGGGTGTGAAGGTTTAAATTTTCCAACACCACACCCTCGCGCCCTGCTACTACATAGTGGTTGGCCATCTCAAATTTGCAAATTCTGCAGTCCCCCGGCCTTTCATTCTTGTCTCCACAAAGATTGATGAGCTGGAAGCATATCGGGCACCCCTCACAAATTGTAAAATAATTAGATCGCCTCAGGATGTATGTAGGTAAGATGCCTCTTTCTGGCCAGCTCCTGGGCCAATCTTCCGGTTTTATTTAATGGAGTTGCCACGGCCTCCGCTAACAATAATTTTTTGAGGCTGAGGTCAGTCTACACAAAAAAGTGGGTATCGTTTTATTCTCTAACAAATACACCCATGAATGCATATATGCATACACTAATTGAGAACAGAGAAAAAAAAAAGAAACTATCAAAGATTGATCGATAAAATTTGAACAATTTAATTTTCTTATTAGTATTTTGCAATTGATCAATCCAGTTCGTTTAACAAAGAAAATTATTTTTATTTATGTTAATTAAATTTAATTATCCTTATCAGACATACCTGACATCGGGAAATCGACAACATCTCCTCCTTCAGGTATGCCTGCTCATGGTAAATCGGATCTCCCAACTTCAGCATCCCATTTAATTCCAGATGTTCTTGTATAAAGGCATCATTAAACAACTCTTTGATTTTTCCGGTCATTTGCTCCTTTAATTAATTAATTTAGCAAAGAAAAATCTTGAAGGACCAGTCTGATTAAATTCAGCGTGCATACTACTTGGTAGGTCGCAGTGATCCACCAATAGGATCATTCGGATAAGCGAAAAAAACACGAAGACGTTGGGTTCAAAGATTCTCTCTCTTTACTCCACATTATGTTTACAATTCCCATTTATTAATTTCACAGATATTTGATACAAATTCATTTTATTAGATTTATAATTTATTTAGTTTACTGACGAAGAAATTTCGATTGGTGAAGGCAAATGAGTGAAAAGCTCATATTTAATTTGTCGAAATGAGCAACGTTTCGTTGGCATGGGTTCGCCAACCTCATCAGGCTAATTTAATAAAAGGAAAACACCACATAAATATCACATTTTTACAAAAATTGTATAAATTAGAAAACAGATTTTAAAAAAAATTACCATTAACAATCACTGGTTAAAACATACATAATTTTAACGCGTCTAAACTAGAGAGAAATGAACCCATTTTTGGTTCAACCGAGCGTTCAACCAAGTCTACTGAAGCGACAAGTTTTGAGTCATATCATCTATATACAAACGTACCACTCACATACACATTAAGAAATAATATAGATTAATGTCCATCTATCTATTGGAAATTTAGTCACAAATTTAATTTCTGTAATAACGGAAAATATGTTTTGTTAAGAGCATAAATGTCTTCTTCTTTATTAATATTATTTGAATTACTGTTAATATGGATCATCCCTGAAATCAGTCTTTTTTCATAGTTAGATTCTCGGTCAATAATTTTTACGTTATTCCAATCAAATGTGTGACTAAAGTAATATTGGTGTTTATTTTCAACTGACTCAGTTTTTTTGTTTTTAATATGTTCATTGATACAAGTCTTTAATGACCTTTTTGTTTCACCCACATAAGAAGCAGAACATTGTTTACAGGAAAATTTGTAAACTACATTAGTTTTATCCCATTTTTCTGAGGTATCTTTACCTAATTTTATAATAGAACCTAAACTTTTCTTGAATGTAGGGATCGTAGCAATATTGTAACTATTTAAAATCTTAGACAAATTTGTAAAATTATTAGAAAAAGGAAGGCTAACTTTAAGTTGGTGTACATGTGAACGAATCTGATTACTATTTACTACTTTGCTGTGAGAGTGATATTTTATTTTGTTCATACGGATTTTTATGTTTTTATTAATGAAAAATTAATTTAAAAAATTATTAAAAATTATTGACCGAGAATCTAACTATAAAAAAAGACTGATTTCAGAGATGATCCATATCAACAGTAATTCAAATAATATTAATAAAAAAGAAGACATTTATGCTCTTAACAAAACATATTTTCCGTTATTACAGAAATTAAATTTGTGACTAAATTTCCAATAGATAGATGGACATTAATCTATATTATTTCTTAATGTGTATGTGTGTGGTACGTTTGTATATAGATGATATGACTCAAAACTTGTCGCTTCAGTAGACTTTATACCGTCAACTCGGTTGAACCAAAAATGGGTTCATCTCTCTCTCTAGTCTTAGACGCGTTAAAATTATGTTTTAACCAGTGATTGTTAATGGTAATTTTTTTTTAAATCTGTTTTTTAATTTAAACAATGTTTATGTGGTGTTTTCTTTTTAATAAATTAGCCTGATGAGGTTGGCGAACTCATGCCAACGAAACGTCGCTCATTTCGACAAATGAAATATGAGTTTTTCACTCATTTGCCTTCACCAATCGAAATTTCTTCTTGAATTAAACTATGGAAGGCAATTTTATGATCTCTTCAAAGAAAATAATGATTAACGAACCATAAACAAATGTTTTGAGTTAAAAACACATATTATTATTCTGCAGTGACGAATAAATAAACTTTGTTTTGAATACTTCTTTTCGTACAATTTCTTTATATTTTCAAGTATATATTATACCAAAATAAATCAAAGGAATAAAAGGATTATTTAAAAATCATTTAAAATAATCAGTTGTGCACTGTTATATATATATATATATATATATATATATATATATATTTACTCATACATTTTTTATATGTGGTAAGGACTTATTTTGGGACAATGGGAGGGGCGGATAAAGATGTATTAAAAATTAAAGAAACTTTTCCATATTTTAGCGGAGTTATTGTTTTCGTGAGTGAAGTCGACAAAAAACAGCCGCCACCATGGACGCGATTAAGAAGAAGATGCAAGCGATGAAGCTTGAAAAGGATAATGCGCAGGATAAAGCAGACACCTGTGAGGGGCAGGCCAAAGAGGCAAATATGAGGGCGGACAAAGTCCTCGAGGAAGTAGCAGATTTGCAAAAAAAACTGACGCAAGTCGAAGCTGATCTCGTGGCAAACAAACAAAACCTCGAACAGGCCAACAAGGACCTTGAAGAACGTGAAAAGTCTCTCACGAATGTAAGATTCAAAATAATTAATAATTTATTCAATTTCTATTTTCAAAATCTAACTTATAACTATTATAAAATATTTCCCAAAATGAATGACTGTAAGAAAAATCATAAACCAAATTTATTGATTTTCCAAGCACGATAATAAAACAGGAAAAACGAATTGTTATTTTTACCCTGATTTCGGCGTGATATTTACCTGCAACAAAAATTAACTTCACTGGGTAAATTTTACCCAAATAACGGTTAAATTTTCTTTTGTTTTCCATGACAACACATGTATTTTGAAAGACATAAAGTTGTCTAAATAAAAATGTATGCCTTTAAAAAATTACCTGCAACATATTTTATTCTTAGTTTTATCTGTGAATTAATAAGCTTGAAAAATTAATAGATGTGATTTATTTATTTTAATATTCATTTTGGTAAATTTCTTTTCTCATGCAACTAAGCATTAATACTTTCTTTAAAAAAATAAGAACAAAAATATTTCCTGGCAGAATAAAATAAGTAAAAATAAACTTTTTAAATAAATAATTTCCAAAATTTTCGAATATTCCTTCTATTTTTTAATTTTATTTCAAGGAAAAAAATAAAATTAGCGAAAGTTTTTGGGACTCCAAAATTCAGATTTCCCGAAAAATAACACAGGCACACAAAAAAAAGTGTGCGGAGCCAAAAAAGCGACCTATGTAGCATTGTAGTATTGATCTAGCATAGTCAAAATCTGCATTGATTGGATTTTTCTGCTTACCAGTTTTTTTTTAATTCGAGTTTGAATTTTTAGTTTAGATCAAATTATCCCAAGTCGGCATCCATAAATCGAAAGTCGTTTTTTTCGCCGTAAAATGAATTTTTTAACATCCTTTATTTTCGAAAAAATTTCCTCAGGTTTTGGTCGCAAAAAAAATTTTGTTGCAAAAGTTATAACCAATGAAAATTTACTGTTACAACATGATCAACATTTTTCTCGTGAACGGCTAAACGGATTTTAATGATTCTTTACAATAAATTTTTGTTTAAAAACGTACATTTCAGAAATCTTTCTTTCGAATATAAAAACATTGAATTTGTTTAAAAAATATCCATTGTGTATAAAAAAATTGAACTTTTTTTCTTTCAAAAGAAATTTTTTTTGTATGTTATTCTACATTTTTTCTGGAGAGAAATTCCAAAAGAAATACTAAGTAGCTTCTATTATAATAGAAACTACACAGTATTTCTTAGTAGTTTCTATTATTTCTTAGTAGTTTCTACTAAAATAGAAACTACTTAGTATTTCTTTTTGCATTTCTCTCCAGAAAAAAGAAAAAAAGAATATCGTGCAAAAAATTTTTCTTTTGAAAGGAAGTTTAATTTGTTTATAAACAATTTATATTTTTTTAAAAAAATTCAATGTTTTTACATTCGGAAGAAAGATTTTTTGGAACGTACGTTTTTATACAAAAATTTCAATCTAACAATCATCAAAATACATTTAGCCGTTCACAAGAAAAATGTTGATCATGTTGTAACATTAAATTTTTATTGTTAATAACTTTTGCAACAAAATTTTGTTTGCGACCAAAACCTGGAGAAATCTTTTCGAAAATAAGGGCTATTAAAAAATTCATTTTACAGTGATAAAAAACGACTTTCGATTTATGGTTGCCTACTTGGGATAATTTAACGTAAACTAAAAATTCAAACTCGAATAAAAAAAAAACTGGTAAGCAGAAAATTCCAATCAATGCAGATTTTGACTATGCAAGATATTGCTATATAGGTCGCTTTTTAGGCTCCGCACACTTTTTTTTGTGTGCCTGTGTAATTTTTACACAAAAATATATACTTTTGTTTAATTTAATTAAAACTAAGTCAAACGGTACAAATTTTTATTTCATAAAATCTTTTACAGTTTCGTTGAAGCGAATAGGAAGTCCCTCAAATCTCAAAAGTGTTATGAAATTTTTGTCAAGTCTGATGAAGTCCATTGAGTCTTGAGGTTTTTGAAGTCATTTTGATGTTGAAGTCTCATAAAATTGATTTAAATCCTTTAAAGTCCTTTTTAATTTTAAGGATTTTAAGTAATATAGGTGTAATTTAAGTAGTTTGAGTAATTAAATTTTATTTAAAGTAATTTGAAGTATTTTGAAGTTTTACAAAATTGTTCGCAGGCTTTTGAAGTAATTTTAAGAATTTTGAAATCATGTGATCTCTATTTAAATCCTTCCAAGTTTCTTTAGTCCTTGAAAAGTCTCAACAATTGCCCTAAAGTCTCATGATATCTTCTAAAATAAATAAATAAAAATAAATAAATAAAAATAAATAAATGGAAAGTTAGATAAAGACCTTTAATCTTTAAAAATAAATACTTTTCAGTCGTTTGAAGTTTAATGATTATGTGGATTCCCTACAAGTCTTTTGAGTTCCTTCAAAGTCATATTCATGATATTTTGAACTCAAAAAAGTTTTTTATAATTACGAAAGATCTCTGCAGACACATAAATTATTTTGAAACTTCTGGAAGTTATTGAAATCTTCAGAAATTCCTTAAAGTTCTTTTTAGTAGCATAAGATCTTATGAAGTCATTTTTTTCTTGATATCTACGGAAATCCCTAAAAGTCTCATGAAATTCTTTAAAAATTAGTTGAAGTCGTTGAAGTTCTATGAAGTTTCTTAATATGCTTTAAAACTCCTTAAAGTGTCATGAAATCTTTTTAATTGAATATACTTTCAAAATCCTTAGTCCCATGAAATCATCTAAATTGCAATGAAGTTTCAAAAACTATAGTTTTTGAAACTTCATTGCAATTTAGAAGATTGAGAGTATACTCTCAAGCTCTGGAAAGTGAAAACTCCGGAAAACGCTTCAATTTTTAAAGTTTTGATTTTCACTAAAAATTACATTTACAATTACAATTTTCATTAAACTACAATTACATTCAAGTTTTTCAAAAACACTTTCCAATGTCGTAGAAAAAACTTTCCGAGACTTATTGTTACTTTTTCTGAGATTCGTTGTAATTTTTAATTGATATTCATTTCATCTTTACAAATAATTAATTGAATGAATTTTCAGGCTGAGTCCGAGGTGGCTGCCCTTAACAGAAAAGTTCAACTAATTGAAGAAGATTTGGAACGCTCCGAAGAACGTCTTAACACCGCAAGTGCCAAACTCACCGAAGCATCTCAAGCTGCTGACGAATCTAGCCGGTAAAATTATTATTTCCTAAAAAAAAGATTAAAGATTGAGATCTGAAAATCGATTTGATTCTTTACATTTGTAAAATAAAAAATTATACTCTTGGTAAATTGTAAAAAATTGTTGGCTGGACCAATATCTGTTAGAAAAATATGACATTCCTGAATTGCATATTTAGTTGATACAACCATTTGATTTATGTAATTATGATCCGATTCGTTTTGTTTAAAAAAAATCGGTGTCCTACATCAAAAAATAAAATAGATGTACCAAATAATAAGTTAAAAATGTAATACTTTACCAACAAAATAATTGTCTATTTCTTACGACAAAGATATTTTACTAATATTAATGAAAGTTATTGAAGTTTTAACTCATAATTAATGAAATTTTTGTTGATGAAATTTCAGTATGTGCAAAGTATTGGAAAACCGTGCCCAGCAAGATGAGGAGAGGATGGATCAGTTGACGAATCAATTGAAGGAAGCTCGTCTTCTCGCTGAGGATGCTGATGGAAAATCTGACGAAGTCGCACGTAAATTGGCCTTCGTTGAAGATGAACTCGAAGTCGCAGAAGACCGCGTTAAGTCCGGAGAAGCGTAAGTATTAATTTAGATTTTAACTATTATTTCAGTTTATCAGTTTAGTCTACAATATATAAATATATAAATTATAAGAGCCACTGAAAATTACGGACAAAGAAAATTCCCGACGCTACAAAATTCCCGAAAAATAAAATTCCATGACATGTATAAAACCGCCGGCAATATAAAATTCCCTGACACTGGAAAATTCCCGACAGAAAATTTTCAATATTGTAAAATTACCGACAATGTAAAATGTTGGTCGAAAAAGTTAAATTAACTCCAAGAAATATTGAATAAAATTGAATTTTTAATCGTTTAGGATTTAAAGTCAATTATGTACATATAATAATATCAATTGAAGAACTAGATAAAGTAACTCCCGTTACACCTCCAATTGAAAATAAGAAAATAAATGCTTACTCTAGAAAATTCCTGAAAAAAATAAATTTGTTTTCATAAGTAAATAAATAACTTGAATAATAATTTAAAAACTAATTGATCAAAGTTTGAAATAATCTAAAATTCTTCTGTAAAAATGTAACCTACCCAAATGATAATTCAAAACTCTTCTAAATATTTGTAAAAGTTATTCTGTATTTTTAAAATATTTTTAATTAAATTATTATTAAAATAATTTAAATATTTATTAAAACCATTTTTAACTTTTTTTTTGAATTTTCCAATGTTATGAATTTTCTAGTGTCGGGAAATTTGCATCAGGGTCGAAAATTTCCTTTGTAGGGATTTTTCAGTCGTCCCAATTATAAAAGTATTTTCTATTATAATTAAACAAATTCAAATAAATATGTATATATAATAATAATTATTATTAAAATTATTAATTTTCTTGTTTAATTTTTAAATTTTTAAATTGAATAATAAATAATTATTAGAATAATAAAAATAATATATACATATATATATAATAATAATAATAATTTGAGCAAATAATGCTCAAATAATTAGTATCTAAAAATGTTTGTACTTTGCCCCTAGAAAAATCATGGAACTCGAGGAGGAACTTAAAGTTGTCGGAAACAGTTTGAAATCTCTGGAAGTATCCGAAGAGAAGGTAAAATTATTTTCTAACTATTTTATTATTTTTGATCTTATTTCCTATGAGTTAATTATTTTATTTTATACCATGTTTTTTCTCGTAAATTCTAAAATGTATGTATTTTTTTCTTTCAGGCCAACCAACGGGTTGAAGAATTCAAAAGACAACTAAAGACCTTGACTGTTAAACTAAAGGAAGCAGAAGCTCGTGCTGAATTTGCTGAGAAGACCGTCAAGAAACTCCAGAAAGAAGTTGACAGGCTCGAAGGTCAGTTTCAAATAATGGAGAATATTTTTCTTATTTGGTTTCTTTCTATTTTTAAATTGATTATATTATTTATTTTTTAATTGATTATTTCATTTAAAGTAAAAGAATCAGTTATAATCGACTAATCTTCTATGCTTGGAAAAATTATCCTAATTAAAACAATTTAACCTGGAATTATTTTTAATAAATTCTCTATCTAAAAAAGATAAAACTATTTTCCGATACACTAGCAAAAAGATTAATTTGTTTGATGCAATTAAAAATGGGCCAACCAAACAAAAAATTAATTTAGTGAAACGAATAGGGTTAATCAAATGGTTTTTTAAATTTAAACAAAAGATTTCCTTGACTGAATCACATTTTGTTTGATTCCAAACAAAATTTGTTTAATCAAGTGGATTTTTTGTTTAATCCATTATTTATTGAATCAAACAAATCTTTTTCGCAGAGTGTTTCTAGTAACAATCATTCTCAATTTGATAATTTGAAAAATTACACGTATGTCCTTTTGCTTCTAGCTTTTCCAATTGCTTTTTTTGCTACCAACTAAAATTTGTCTGCGCCAAGATAACTATTTTACAATAATTTATTTATTTTATTTTATTAATATAATTTGATTAATAAATATTCTTATTACAGTTGTGTAAAATTATTCTCGAAAATACAATTTGAATACACTTTTCAGAAGTATTGAGACCTGAAATGTAGAATTTTAATACAAGAATTTTTTATTCGAATTTACACGATTTCGATTAGATCGAATTGATTCATGTTTTAATTTGGATAACATTCCCTTGTATAAATAATTTAACCATTGGAAATAATGTTTAATTCTATACTAAATTTTTATAATATTAATAATAATTTTAAAAATATAAAGAGAAATTATATAATTAAATTAAATAATATTAAAATTTTAATTAAATTTTATAAAAATAATTTTTGATAGATTACAATATTAAATAAATTTATTTTTAAGGGGTAAATTTTTATTTTGTCAAAAAGCAATTTATAGTTTTTTAAAAGTAGATCCTTGTATACATCAGAAGCTGATTTCTACTGGATACTTTGGAAGTAGTGAACCCTTTTAGTGCTAAAAAAATCCTTTCAGTAACTCCTACATTATATTTCATAGAAAGCAATTTTAATTGCAACCCAATTTTTCATTGCAGACGAATTATTCCGTGAGAAGGAGAAACACAAAGCTATTTGTGACGACTTGGATTCGACATTCGCTGAGCTTACGGGCTATTAAATTATATTATACACACGCTTAAAACTCAAAACCCCTCAAATTCCATTTATTTTGCAAAACTTTGCAGTAAATGTAGACCCAGCCTATAAATTTATTCTGAGTCGTATAAGCTAAAAAGTCATTACCTCCACACTTTGGCTCCGGATTCTATAACCCCGCATAAAATTTGCGTAGTCGCTTCACGCCGCTCGAGTTGGCCCCTAACGGCTTGAAAATCATTGTTTCGAAAATTCAACATTTTAACATATCACTTTGTAGGAAATTTTATGGCGCATCTTTTTCCTTCCTGCAAAAAGGTTGTATCTTCTACCGTTTCTGCAAAAAATTAAAAAAACTTAATTTTTCAGACAAGAAAATTTACTAAATATTTTCACTTCAACTCGCTCCGAAAGACAAAGTTCTGAATATTTCAGGATTAAAATTTGAGAGGTTATCCTTCAAACTGTTCTCAAGATAATGTGCTATTGAAAATTCATTGATTTTGTTAAATAAAAAAGTTATACATTTTTTTGTCAAGCAGTATCAAAATAATGTTAGACAATTTTCAAACGCTTCGTTTATCGAGGGAATTTTGAGTAAGCCCAAACTTCCAGTGAAAGAAATGTTTATTAGGATATAGTGAAGTTTTCTGAAAAGTATTACTTTGATTAAACCAATTGTTAACAAAATAAGAGCATTCAAATAGCATTGATTGAGCTCTTACAAGGTAACAACTTCGGAGCCTCGACCTGCTCGATCGCAGCCGTCGCGTCGTCGGGCCCCTGGACTGGCATCATTTTTGTCTATTCTTTATCCCCAATAATTTAATCATGGTTAGATTCGTACTGGTCATCCAAAGAAAATGCTCTAAATTTTACTCATGCAAATTCTTAGGAAATAAAAATAATACAGAAAATAATCTTCAAAATCAATAATTTATTTTATATTCACTTTCATAAGTACTGAAATTTTTATCTCTTCAAGTGAAGTATGTATAAATACCTTGTTTTTTTTTGCTTTGCTAATATTCTTAACCCAATTTTCTTTATTTCTTGTTCTTTTACTACCTCCAGTTGGAGTTTCTAGCAAACTCGATGACATTTACTTTTTTAATTATTCACTTTCAATATTTATAGATATTTTTGCTTATGAATCAAATTCAATGTTCTCTAAATTTTGAGAGACGTATGTTACTTTCCTAGCTCATCTTCAAAATGAATTAGAGATGTACTCGGATGTACTTTTATTTACATTATGTTTCTAGTATACACCCAGGGGTCGCTTCAGACGGAAGCAGAGGAGGCGCCCGCCTCCGGGCACAAAAGGCGAGGGGCGGCCGCTCAACGAAAACTTTTCATATACTTAATGATAGGAATAAGAATTCTAAAGTTTCTTAATTTAGATTCTAGGAAAGTCTAAAATCTAAACCAGATAAGTTTATTGTATTGCAAAGGGCAAGGGGCGGCAGTATATTTTCATATACTTAATGACAAGAATAGGAATTCTAAAGTTCCTTAAATTAGATTCTATCTAAGTCTAAAATCTAGCCTAAATGAGTTAATTATATTACTCTGGCAATAAAACTAAATTAGCTAGTGCAGGCATCGGCAATAAAGCCATTGTTTACACATAGGTGTATTCTAGCGGGCTAAATAGCGCGGTGCAACCGGGCTCCGAAGTTACCACCTCTGACGCTCTCGATCAATCCTATTTGATTTTTTTAACGATTAATTCAATTAAAGTAATACTTTTCAGAAAACTTCATTATATGTGACGTTCCGCAAGGAAAGGGACCTTAGGGTTAGCAGGCAAATTTTTCAGTAGAAGCGATTGAAGAAACGG
>JBAGKK010491264.1:0-15765 GCA_037177015.1 Euceroptres primus
GCCAACAGTAACCAATCCGGGAGTACCGGCGCGACGCAAGCGCAGTTCAAAAAGTTCCCAAGATTGGGAGCACTGCTTTCACGGTTCTAAACTGTGAAACTCTTGCCATTGGCGCTGTAGGCCGCGAGAGCAGGGAGGGGAAACGCACGAGATTCACAGTTTCAAACGGTGGAATCATGGGTTTGAAGCATGGACTCATCGCAAGCGTTTAAAGGCGGGCTACGTGCTTTTGTACGACAAAGCCCATGCGGCTAAAGCATTCAGCAGATAAAAGGAGAGCGTATGCCCTCCTTTTATCTCGTGAATAGATTTCTTGCTTTTAAAGGATGAATTCAACGATATAACTCATGAAATTCGTGTAAAAATTACAAGCTCCAAAAGCAAGAAAGTTTATCCTTTCAAAGCTTGATTTTTCTCTCAGTGTATCACAATGATTTTTTTCTCAGTTCAGCAAGGAGGTAACGACGTAAGCAGTAGAATTTGGACCCTGGCCAGAATAATGTAGCTCGTGCCAGAATTCAGAAGCCGTATTGAACCTCCGATTACGCGAAAACCAACCACCGGGGTCAGGAAAGAGAAACGGTTTTTTTTCTATACATTTCTTACACAAGACTGAAGACGCACAATCTGGCCATGTCGACGAATAAAAGAAATGACGTGTTTGGTAGTAACAATACAATGCCAAAAAAAAGAGAGAATAAACGTTTGGTGGATTCAATTTTTTAATTTTATGTTCCTCAAATCAGGACGAATATCAAATTATCCTAAAATATTTTTAATTGAATATACAATTTTTTTAAGCTCTTTAAATTATTGAAAGTTTAGAGTATTAGAACATGACGTGCGTTAAAAATTTGTGTAATTTACCCTGTTTTATGGTATAATTAAAGTATTCACTGATTTCAACTCTATCTAAAAATTCTCTGGTGTATACTCTCTTTATAGAGAGACAAATTCCTTTGTATCAAGGTCGATTAAATCTAAGGAATTTTACAAAATTTTCTTAGTATTTGATTCGATTTTCGTAGGAGGAAGTAATTTGTGGATCGCGATTAATTATCTGTGGTGTATGTTCAGGAATGCGACGTCGTGGTGATGTTCCCGAGTGGAGCCAGTGACGAAACCCTAATGTGGCTTCTGGGTCGTTTGCGAGCTGGAACTCCAGGATTAGTTGTACACGTGCGACATCATGCGTCGTCTGATAGTTATGGATTTTATCTAACAGCTCCCTTCCCTGTGTAAGTATTAAAATATATTTTATATTCGTTTATAATATTGGATGTTAAATTTTGGCTTTATTATTGTAAGGACAACACACTGTTTTATATTATATTACAAATTTTATTATTTTGTCCAATTATTGTAAGGATAACACACATTTTTTTAGTTTTTTTTAGTTTTGTGCAAACTTTTCCTTATTTAAACTACATTCGTACACTACGTCCCTGTTAAAAAAATCTTTTGTATATGTTTTTTTCCAAAATAAACATTAAACACTGATGAGGACCACCATTGTGCCCCAAAACGTTTGGTTCAATTAAAAATTAATTGAATTATTTATTCTGACCCTAAAGCTAAAACTTAACATCCAATATTATAAACGATTATTTTCAACGAGGGTCAATATAATCCCCCACTGAATATTTTATACTATTTTATTGTAACAATGTAAACTTATGTATTTTATGGATAGAGAGTGTGGTAGTGACTTTTGAATAAATAATCCTTAAATTATGACATCTAAGTCACTTTATCCTTTATTTTCCAAAGATATTCTGCTTATAACCAGAATATCTTAGTTTGGAAAATAAGCAGAGCTTATTACCGTAAAACAAGGTAAAGTCGCTCATTTTTCACAGTTTTTCTCAATGAATTTGTGAAAGGAATTAAAATAAAATCTTCATGCTTCAAATATATAATGTCTGACTCTTTCAGAAAACTATTTATTATTGATTAAAGTGTGGGCAACTTTACCCCTCAATGTGGGGTTAAGTCGCTCACTCGTCTCATAAAGAGTCAAAACAAGCTAATTATTGAATATAAGAAGTAAAATAGAGTAACTAGTAAGTTCCTGTAATAATTTGAAAAAAAGATAAAGTCAAAATACTCAGAATCACCTGAAAACAATAATATAAATTTATTATCATTCGAACCTTACGGGGTCATACATAAATTACGTAACAAACAAAAGAATAAATATGACAAAGATAAAAGTATAATTATCGAATGATTGAGAGAGATGGATATATTAAATTTATTCTCTTGTTTGGTACGTAATTTAAGTATAGCCCCTAACCTGATATTACAATTTCGCTTATAAATCATTTTTTGCTTAAAAACTTCGAAAAATGCGAGACTTTACCCCGTTTCATTGCACTTATAGCTGCTCCTACAAATATTTAAATAATCGGAACCATCCCGCTTTTAGTTTGTAAACCCTCTCCCTAAGCGACTTTACCCTTCAAATTTTACACATTTAAGAAAAATTAGTCCACAGACGCTACAACATATCTTATATAGTTTAAACTTTGTGTAAATCTTGAAAAGGCTATAGAAAATATGTTGCATAGCCAAAATTATCATGACATTTTGGAAATAATGTAACAATAAAGCTCCACATTACTTTTTTTACACAACTTAACCAAAATACGAAAATAAACAGTTGAGCATAATTATAACTTTTATTGAAATTTACCAAAAAATCTGCACCAAATAAACTCCAAAATAAAGTTTAACAATTATACTAATTAAACCATTCAGCATCTTTTTTTCCCCCTGGGAAAAGTGATATTGAATTTTGAAATATAAAGTAGTGGATGAGTGACTGTACTCCGTTTTATGGTATTTGAAGAAAAATTTATTTCAAGTATTTGAAATACAAAATACATTCAATGTAGTTTGTAGTTGAAATACATTTCAGAGAAGATACCATTGAAGCACTGAGAATGACAACTAGGTAAAGCCTACTTGAAGATGGCCCTCAATAACAACTGAAAAGAACATGATTTAGGGGCCAACTTCAAGTGGGCTTTACCTAGTTGTCATTCTTAGTGCCTCAATTTAGCCAATGTATATTTTAAATAAAATACAAACTACCGTAGAGTGGGGCTTTTTGCGCATAGTAGGGCTAATAGGTACAACTCACTTTAAATATGTTTTTTGTTGTGATAATTTAAATTTTAAAAAATCTTCTAGCATATAAGATTCAGAAGAATTTCTACTTTACTGAAGATGAGGGTGGAATTTTATACGAACTCTGCACAAGCAGTGAAAAATGTTTAAATGTGTGGGTGCATTTTAAAAAATTTGTTAGATCTTCCAAAATTTGTGAAAATTCCAGAGTTTAAAAGTAATAAAAAATTCTCGTTTGCCCGTGTTTTTCTTCCAAATTTAAGTGGTAAAAGGAATTTGTATCATAAATGCAAGTTTGTGCTTTCATTAATGTGCTATGTGCTAATTTTCAGTTTTGTGCAGTCGCGTATTTGTTTCTTTTTATTTTATTTCTTTTTTAAAAAGCTAAATTAAAATAATATTTCACATTAATTGTTAGTTTTCAAAATATAACTGTATAAAAAATGAGGATCCCTGTCAGAAACCTAACCTCTCTTTTCAGTTTCTATTATTTTCGAGTTTGCAACTTAATCGATGGCAGAGTCAAGTTTTTGTGCTGAATTTTGAAGATTTGAACATCAGTTATAAGAGAAAATTTTGTCTCTAAAATGTTATCAGTAATTATTATTATTTTAATATAGAGCTATTTTTCGTGTTTCCAGGAAAAAATTTGTGACAGTTAAATTATAGATTATAGGTCAGTTAAATTGCTCAGTTGGGGATCGCCAGTAAATTAAATAGTTAGATATGACCTTAGAATCTTAGATGGATGTTAAAAAAATTATGGGTCCTTCTAAAAATATATTTCGTTAATATTAATGTTGATGTTTAATTGTTTTATTTTTTTTTTGTTTGATAAATCTCAAACTAATATGAATTTCTTAATTAAACTTTTTTTCATATTTTATCATCAGAAAGTATTCTCAAACAGTTAAATAATAATTCTAAGTAGTATTTCAGTATTAAAAGATTGTTTTATTTATTTAAAACATTTAAAAAACAATATTTGTACTTATTTAGAAGATCGGCGGTATAAAAAGGTACAACTTTTCAACAATGATAATTAGTAAGTAGAAGATGATTTCAAAATCTAGAAATGATTGATTTCTCTTCAGAATTGAGTCCTTTGTCTGTTAAAATGAAAAAGCTGAAAAAATTTTTCTTGTGTGTAAAGTTAAAAAGCTTAAAAAAATACGTAAAAGTTGTACCTAATAGTCCCACTCTACGGTACATTTAAGTATTTTTGTATTTCATTTTAAATATATTTGAGAATTGTGTATCTTATCTGAGTATTCGAAATTCACTAGGAATGATTCAGAATTCACCAGGAATTCCTACAAATTCGCTAGGAATTCTTACGAGTTCACTAGGAATTCTTCGGAATTCACCGATAATTCTTCAGAATTCACCAGGATTTCACCGAAAATTCTTCTGAATTCACAAGGAATGGCAAAAGATTTCTGGTGAATTCCAAAGAATGCCTGGTGAATTTCAAATAATGCCAATAAATTGAGGGTTGCGTTACAAAAGGGCATAAGAACAAACACTTCCTCCCGAGACACTGCAGTGCTGACTTGAGGCGTGAAAAATTTGATGGAAAAAAGCCATTGTGAATGGAGAATTTTTTTCTTCCCTCGAGGCGCTTGTGAATGGAAAAAAGCCAGAGAGAATAGAAAATTTTTTTCCTTCCCTCGAGGCGCTTGTTTTCTTAATTTTAGACGGTGTTGTATAACTCTAATTTTCAATACAAATACGCAAATTCAAAATAGATTTGGAGTTATGGAGTTGCAAAAAATTTCAGAATATTGCAAAAAGTTGAAAAAGCTTAAAAAAATGCAAAAAATTTGAAAGAATGAAAAAAAATTAAAAAATTGCAAACAAAATTGAAAAATGGTATTATAAAAAATCCCTTTTGTCAGAATGTGTATTACAATTTATCTGACTTTTTGAGCCAATAATGTCATTTTCGACAAATGACGCTTGTGCTCTTCTAGAATGCCACCCCTCAATTCATATCAAATTCCGAAAAGTTAATTGTGAATCCCGCAGAATTCTTCGTGAATTCCTGGTGAATTCTGAAGAATTTCCGCTGAATTACGAAGAAATCCTGGTAAATTCTGAAGAATTCCGACGAAATTCTGGTCATCCCGAAGAATTCCCAGTAAATTCGGAAGAATTCCTGGTGAATTGCGAGGAATTCCTGGTGAATTCTGAAGAATCCCTAGTGAATTTTGAAAAATTCCTGGTGAATTCCAAAGAATGTCAGTGAATTCATGGTAAATTCCAAAAATTTCAGTGTGTATTCCAAAGAATAGATTTAATAATTATTTTATATAATTAATTTAGGGTGCATTTCGTCTAAAATATTGCAGATAAAATACACAATTCTCAAATGAATTTCAAATAAAATACAAAAATGCTTAAATGTAGTTTTTATTTTATTGAAAATACATTGGCTAAATTGTATTTTCTCTGTAATGTCTTTCAACTACTTTACAGCAAAATACTTGAATTTTGAATAATGAATTTGAATTTTTTTGTACTCAGATCCGAAAATAAAGGATTAAGTGACTTAGAGGTAATAATTTTTAGATAATATTATTCATATATATTATATTTCTTTTTAAATTTCCTCCACATCGCAGAAAATCTTTGGGTGTCATTTTAATCGGCAGCAAAATGAGAAATAGAAAAACAAAAGAATATAAAAATAGAATTAATTATCAACTTCAGCTCAAAATAATATCGCTGTGGACTAAAATAATGTCCTACGATTTACTGTGATTTCATAAATAAATATGAAACCGATTATTTGCAATACTAATTATTATTTTGTAGAGCCTGTTTGTATTTAATTGTTATCATAAACAACCATATGGTTATTTTATTACTCGTATTTTCATATAAAACGTGAAATGTGTAATAATGTTATATGTAATAATAATTAAAACAATAACAGTCAATTTAGCAATTACGTTTGAAGTTATTTTTACAGTACTATATAATAAGTGCATAAATCCATTTATGGACATTGTTGAACTCTGGATTATACAGATTTATAGGACATAAAAATAGTTTCTGCGGGTTCGAATTACTATTCAGCTGTGGAAATCGCAAAATGGAACCAACTGGATCGATGAACACATAACACATGCTGCACTTTAGAATATTTCAATATCATGCTTTTAATTGAAATGGATATATTCAAATTTAAAAACCATCAATTCTGAAGTTTCGCAACATTAAAATGCTTCAAATTTTCACATTGAAAAAATTCATAGTCTTAAAAATTGAAAGTTTCCAAAAGTAAAAACTTTAAATTACGTTAAGTGGATAAATGTTTCAATTTTTGTTTTGATGAAGAATGTGTTTCATATTTTTATTATTAATTGTCAATGTAATATTTCTTGCGCCTATTATTTCAATTTTTCCCTTAAGTTTCCTCAATATCATTATACCTGCAATATGAGAAAAAAGGTATGTTGCTATAAGTTGCAACAACTTGGAAGTGAAAAGAGGAGACAAATAGTTTCCTGAATCTGAAAATTGGTTCTTTTTTTCTATGGGTATAGCATTTTTTCTATATGGAACATATCTAGATATATATTGTACATAGAATGGTTCAATAACAATTTTTGAAAGTGATTTTTCTTTTTCTCGCGGAACACGCAATAATTCATTCATGTTCCCGGAATATTCCATTGAAACATTCGGAATATTCGCAAGGAACATTACAGCAATGCTCCAGGAATAACATAATGTCCAACCTTTGGAATATTTCAATGTAATGTTGAAGAATTATTCTTTAGAAATATTGTAAATAGATTCGCCCTGAAACCTGAAATATCTCTGTGGCATATTATTTAGAATAAATCTGAAATTTTTCAATGGAATATTTCCGGAACATTGGAATGAAAGTAAATGAATTTTTTTTAAATATTCCAAATTGCACTGTTTGGAAAATTTGGACCAGTACGCTTATTTGCTCGTATGAGATTGAATCATAAAAATCGATCAAGTATTTTTTGCTTTATTTTATCTACATACACAATACACATGTAATATTATATTATTACAAACTGCAATTACAAATTATAATTATAAGCACGAAGATACCTATAAGAAAAATTACTAGAAAACTACATTGTTACAATATTGACAATTAGCTGCAAATTACGATTTTAACCATTTATTGTACAGTGGCGAAGAAAGGCAGATTATATTTAAACACAAAAATTTCGAAAATTTTTCGAGTCATCACTAAATTGACCATCTTCTGATTACAAAGGTTCGCATCAGTACCTGAATTCCTAAAAATTCAATAAATTATCCCTTCAATATGGCTTAAAGGAAACTCGAGGGGGATGTCATGAGAAAAACATTGAATTATATTGAATTTTTTTTTACAATTGTAATCAAATTTGACAGCGATATTGTCAAAAATTAAATTTCAAAGTTATTTCAATTCAAAGAATTACTTATTACTAATTTATACCTTTTTAATTTAAAATAGTCCAAGAGACAGCAGAAATAAAATCTTCTTATCTTGAGGTCATTTGATGTCGAATTTATGTCGAATTTATGAACATTTTTTATTTCAAAAAGGAAAATTGTGATTTACCAGAACTCATAATTTATGCAATGTCTATTTCCTATATTGTTTATGAAACTTTTTTCTAAATATCTTGGAAAATTGATAGAAATAGATGTGTCCATTCTATGAATGAACCTGTTTTTCATTAATTCCATAATTTCTTCTCATTTTCTGCAACTTTATTACCATAATCGATATGCAATGACTTTTTGTACATTAGAAACAATACTACTGTTTGTTTTTAAGAACAGAAGATAAAATTCAATAAAGATTCAGCTCCAATAAATTTTTGACATTTATGTAAAAATATTGAAAGGAGCCATAAGATATAATCAATTGTTTTAGAAATAAAAACTTAAAATTGTTCTAATAGCTCACTTCATTCGTGTTCTGTCATAATAAAATTAAACTTTATCTTTCCTACGAAACTAAAATTTTTTTCTAAAGTATGTGAAGACATCTGATTAAGTTGTTTTGTCAAGTAACTGAAAAAATGGGTAGAAATTATGGAATAAAGGAAAAACGGTTAATATAAAATGGTTACATTTATTTTCCATCAATTTTCTAAGACTCAGAGGTTGTTTTTATGAATATATAGGAAAAAAATTTAATAAACAATTTTGAGAATAGACATAGTATAAGTTAAGAGTTCTGGTAAGTCACACTTTTCATATTTGAAATAAAAAATGTTCATAATTGCGTTTGGTATTTATTATTTCAATAAAGTTTTTCTTGAGTTGTTGTACAGCATTATGAGTAGAATTATATTCTATATATTATTTAATTACAGTATAGAGAGTAAATCACTACCGCATATGATGTTTTCCAATTTAAACTGAATAGTAATTTTATAGACAAGTTTGGATGATTCAAAAATATGAGTTTTTTAAATTCGACATCAAATGCCCTCAAGGAAAGAAGATTTTATTTCTGCTGTCTCTAGGACTATGTATTTTAAATTAAAAAGGTATAAATTAGCAATAGACAATTCTTTAAATTACAATAACTTTGAAATTTAATTTTTCACAGTACCACTGTCAAATTTTATTATACTTCAAAAAAAAATCAATATATTCAATGTTTTCCTCATGTGCATCCCTCTCAGGTTTCCTTTAAGCCATATACCATCTAGTGATACTTGAAAAATAAAATTAAATATTTACTTCTTTTAGAAGTACTTTCAAAATTGAGAAAACACTGAAACTGCCAATTTTTGAAATTGATTTCATGTACATGAGAGAATCTTTTTAAATTGAAGGGATAATTTCCTGAGTTTTTAAGAATTCAGGTACTAACCTTTGTAGTACTAACTTCAAAAGGTACTAACCTTTTTAGGAATTCAGACTAACCTTTGTAATTAGAAGATGGTCAATTTAGTGGTGGCTCGGAAAATTTTCGAAATTTCTGTGTTTAATTATAATCTGTCCTTCTACGTCACTGTCCAATAAATTATTAAAATCGTAATTTTTAAGCTAATTGCCAATATTGTAAGAATGTAAAGTAGTTTTTTTAGTTATTTTATGTATAAGTGCCTTCGTGCATATCATTTAGTTTCAATGCAATGTTCCGAAAATATTCCATTGAGAGATTTCAGACACATTTTAAATAATATTTCGGCAATATTCCATAGAGATATTTCAGGTTTTAAAGCGAATACTTTTACAATATTTCTAAAGAATATTTCCTCAATATAACATTGAAATATTCCAAGGGTCGGACATTATGTTATTCCTAGAACATTGCTTTAATGTTCCTTTGAAATATTCCGAATGCCTCAATGGAATACTCCGGGAACATGAATGAAATATTGTGTGTTATGTGGGTTATTGCGTCTGCATTGGAACGCGAAAATTGGTTCTAATCAACACTAAAGTTTTTTTCTGTGTAATAGAATCGTTCCCATTTTTAGTCTTTTAAAAGCTGCCGAAGAAGTTCATCTACCGAAGACCTTGCGACAGGAATTCGGTGGCGGTTTAAAGGAATTCGTCGGTTCAGAAGCATCATGCTTCGAAGGTAGCGACGAAGAAACACGTTTCTTTACAACTCAGGAGCGACAGTCCCTCGTTTTACACCTTCTGCACACACTGAGAGCTGGTCCGCACGATCTGCACAGCCTGCCTGGCCTTAAAATGGTCGATGGACAAGCGATCATTCCGAAATGCTTATCTGCAGGCATAATATCACAGGTGCAAAAGGCTCTTTTCAATTTTTCAATTTCAATTTTATACGATTAAGTATTTTTCCATCTTTATCAAATTAATATCCTATGTTATACATAAGGGTAGAGGGCAAAATAAAAATTCTATGGGGATGGAATAATTCTAATAGTTGCGAAATATTGCTTTCTGAATTGAAGGCACGATCCAAAATTTATTCCTTATATCAAAACTTTTATGCAGTTTTCATAGGACTTAAAAACCATTGAAAAAAGGAAAAATATATTTGATGAACAAAAGAAGTTTGGATGTGCCAACAAAAAAATTTGTTCGATATACAATAGGGTGGTTCAAAAATGCATTGGAAAATATTTTTTCGAATTTTCATGCTCTCATCCCCCAAATTTGTTCGAATGCACCAAAAAATAAATGCGTTTTCTTTTTAAAAAAAAATTAAATTTAGAGGTTCCGCAAGCCCCATGAAGTTTAACACATATTTCCCATAAGAAAAAAAATAGGTTTTTGTAAATTTTATTCAGAATCGTCAATATTAGGTCTATCAAGTTGAAACTGAACATTTCTCTTCACAATTAGCGACAGAATACGAATCAAAATATATTTTTTAAATATTACCTCCATAAATCTGTCTCACAGGGTCCCAAAAAAAACCCACAAGTGAAAAATTGAGTTTTGCGCGTTTTTAGCGCTAATTATGATTTTTTGCGGTTTTTTTTAGTACAAATTGTTTCTAATGATAATTGTTTCTTGAACTAATTATTATCTCTCTCTAATTGTTTCTACTGATAATTAGATGTTTACAGAAATTGTTTTAACAAATTATTATTATTTATAGTAACTTTTCAGCTAGAGCGAAGCAATAATCAATTATATTTAACAGAAATAATTTTTTAAACAATTTATTATTATTTATAACAATATTCCCTTAGAATAATGCTAGAAAGTTGTGGTTTTTTCTAAAATTTTCCACCTTTTGTCCACTTTTCAATTAGAGTGAAGTAATAATTATTTCAAGGTAACAACCATAATTGTTTAAACAATTTGATGTAGGTTTTAATAATATTCTCTTTTAATAATGCTAGAAAGTTGCGGTTTTTTCAGAAATATTCAACTTTCATCCACTTTTAACTTAGTGAAGTAATAATTAATGCAATCTAATTATTTGATTAAGGCTTTTTTAAACTCCACATACGTATATTATCATCGATGACAATATTTTTTCTCCAGGGAAGGAGGAGGAGGGGGCTGATAGTAAAATGGGTGCAGTTCCAAATTTTTCTTTTACGCTTTACAATAAACTTCTTGTTGTGATTCAAAACAAAATTTCTACACGTTATTTATAGACCCACTCCTCCTACTGACTCCTAATTATTCAATCCTTACTATAAGGTAGCCTTTTTGTTTAAATTAATATTTTTAAAACATTAGCGAAAAAGTAAAAACACTTCACTTTGAAGAAAATAAAATACTATTTAAAAAATGATTCTTGTTGATGTTCATTTATTATTTGGTTATAACTAAAAAGTCAAAGCAAAACTGAAGATTTCAGAAAAAAGAGAAACTTTCTAGCATTACTCTAAGAGAAGATAAACAATAATCAATTGTTTAAATAATAATTTTTGTTAACTTGCATTAATTATTACCTCACTAAGTGAAAAGCGGTCAAAAAGTTAAAAATTTCAGAAAAAAACCGGAACTGTCTAACGTTATTATGGGAGAAGACAATTTTAAATGATAATAATCATTTGTTTAAACAATTATGTATGTTAAACTGCTTTAATTATTAACTCACTCTAAGAGAAATATGGACAAAAAGTTGAATTTTTCAGAAAAACCGCAACTTTCTAGCATTTTTCAAAGAGAATATTATTAAACATCATAATAAATTGTTTAAACAATTATTTTTGTTAACTTAAAATAATTGATACCTCACTCTAATTGAAAAGTGGACAAAAGTTGAAAAATTTTGGGAAAAACCGCAACTTTATACCATTATTCTAAGAGAATATTGTTATAATTGATCATAAATAGTTTAAACAATTATGTTTGTTAACTTGCATTAATTATTACCTCCCTAAGTGAAAAGTAGACAAAAAGTTAAAAATTTCAGAAGAAAACCGCAACTATCTTGCATTAATATATGAGAAAATAGTTATAAACAATAAAAATTTGTTTAAACAATTATTTTTGCTATATTCCATTAATCATTACCTTCCTCTAAGTGAAAAGTGGACAAAAAGTTGAAAATTTCAGAAAAAATCTCACAACACTCTAGCATTATTCAAAGAGAGTATTATTAAAAACAATAATAATTTGTTTAAACACTTATTTTTGCTAAATTGCATTAATCATTACCTCCCTCTGAGTGAAAAGTGGACAAAAAGTTGAAAATTTTAGAAACAATCTCGCAACACTCTAGCATTATTCAAAGAGAGTATTATTAAAAATAATAATAAATTGTTTAAACAATAAAGTTTTTAACTTGAAATAATTATTACTCCACTGTAATTGAAAAGTGGACAAAAAGTGAAAATTTTTAGAAAAAACCGCAACTTTCTAGCATTATTCTAAGAGAATATTGTTATAAATAATAATAAATTGTTTAAAAAATTATTTCTGTTAACTTTAATTGATTATTGCCTCGCTCTAACTGAACAGTTAAAAAAAAGTTGAAAAATTCGGAAAAAACCATGACTTTATAACTATTCCAAGAGGAAATTGCTATAAACAATAATAAATTGTTTAAACAATTTATGTAAACATCTAGTTTTAATAGAAAGTAATGTTTTATGTATTAGAAATAATGTTTACTAAAAAGCCGCAAAAAGTCATAATTATCGCCAATAACTCGCAAAACCCAATTTTTCACTTGTGGGGTTTTCTTGGGACCCTATAAAACAGACTTTTGGGGGTGATATGTAAAAAGTAATTTATGATTCGTATTCTATGGCTAATTGTAAAGAGAAGTGTTCAGTTTCAACTCGATTCATTTAATATTGACGATTCTGAATAAAATATATGAAAACGTCTTTTTTTCTTATGGAAAATACGTGTTAAACTTCATGGAAAATTCGAAAAAAAATTTTGGAGCACCCTAATATACAATCAACAAAAGTTGATTTTGCCATCATGTAAAAATATTTTATGTACCTGAAGTTTTGAACATTCGAATGAACGATATTTTTTTTCGAAACATTGTTCCAACTACAAATGAAAAGAAGCATGATGAGCTTTTTTATCATTACATCAATTTATTTATTATTAAACCAATATTTTGAAACAAATTGGAGTTTAAAGTGAAATCAAATAAATATGTCGTTTATTTGAACATTCAGAACTTCAAGCACATAAAATTTTAATGTTGCAAATGAAAACTATTTTTATTGAAACTATACAAAATACCAAAAATATCTTTCATATAGAAACACAAAAAGATCTCGATCCCCCCAATTTGTGAGGCTCTCGAAGAAAAAAGAATCGTATTTTTGTGTTATTAATTATAAAAAAAGAACCAAAAATTAAAAAATATATTTTTTAAAATTATTTAAATAAATAATAATTGATTAAACAATTGGGATGTAATTTCTGAAAGAAGAAAATACTTAGTAATAAACGGCAAGGTTCAAAAGATTCGAAAAGGCTAGAACTCTCCACCTTTTCTATGAAAAGCTGCAAATGAATGATTATTAATTGTTTAAACAATTGAAAAATGTCTTAAAATAAGAATATTACTCTTTACATTGATTAACTATCATTAATCTCAGAAATTATTAACTTTTCATGAATTACGTGGAAAATAAAAATATTTAAACAATTCATAATTGTTTAAACAATTTTAAATTTCTTAACAAATACTTGAAAACTTGTCAATTACCGAGTAATAATAATTTGGCAGTGTCTAGTATTACGGAAATTTCCGTATAACTAGCACACATTATAGTATATGGACCGAGGCTATTGTTACGAAATTTTTCGTAAGAATAGCCTGTCTCCCCTTTGTGTTGTACGCTAGTTGTATGCTAGTTGTACGGAAAATTCCGAAATAATATCCTCGGCCTAATAATTTACATTTAAAAAATTGCAAGAAAGTCCTCTTGAGCGTAAATTTTACATAAAGCCGTTATTTTGCATTCTTTGGGACATTTTCAGAACACCATAGAAAAGGGAAAGCGGTGGAAGTTAAAAATTATTGGGTGAAGCTTATTCCTTAATGAAGAATTCTGAAGAAATGGACATACTTTAATGTATATAAAAAGTTCCAAAAAATAATTTTTTCCCACGTTAATCTCCATGCAAGTTTCCAAAGGTAATTTTGACCAATTTGAGAACAAAAAAATACTTTTTTCGGGTACCTCACAAAATGGGGGGGGGGGGTGGAGACCCTGTAACAAAATAAAGTATTTTTGGACCACCCTAAGGTACATATATACATATAAATATATACACATATATCTGCTTATCTGCTTTTATCACGATGCACTCACTCTGCCAATTTATACTTGGAATGCTTGAATACTCGAATGCATTTATCAGTTTCCATGTATTCCCAGTGATACTGACTACGAGATTTGAATTTAATTAGAAAGTAATTTAATCTAGTCATCTCTCTGGAACAGGACTTGAGTTTAATTGTTAATTCCTTTAATTAGTGGCACCGAATTTAGACAGTAAATTTTACGAGTTTGGTTCGTGGAGAAGTTGGCGTTTATTACATTAGCGGCGCTAGAATTTATTAATAACTTTTGCTTTGTGGTAAGGTAAATGTCCCAGTAATCGTGACCTTAGTCCCAGTAATCGTTTCGCCGTCAATCTAATTTTTTAAGCATTTATAATTGCTTGTTCTTGATTTTTATAATAAATAATGCTAAAGCTCGTTATTTTTTGTTACTAAATACTTTTTTTAAAAGATCTTTTATAATCATTTCTTTAGGTTATGTGCCAATTGCCTGATTAATGGGACCGGTACGATTACTGGGACATCTACCTTAATTGTTTTACATTTTCTAATAAGAAGAATAAAATTTCCGACATAATTTCCTGATATAAATTTTATTTTTCTTAATATTTAAATTGAATAAATTCTAGAAGATATTCCACGGAAGTTCAATCGACTTTTAATATTTATTTTCAGTGAATCTTCACAAACGCTACATTCTATTGAAAATCCAAGAATTCCATAGAACTTTTTTCACTGATAAATAGATTACATGTTCACTTCATTTCAGTTTCTCTTCTTAAGAAAAGATTTAGATTAGATTATATTTAATCAATGACAACTAGCTTTATTTAAAGAGTTCTGAATTATCATTTGGGTAGCTTTATTTAATTATTTCAACAATTACTCATTACATTAAATAAGTAAGTTCTAATTTACTAATTATTAAATGAGTAATTTCATTAATCAAGCATTTACAATAAAATATTTAATATTATTATTTTTTTGCTTAAATATGATCAGGTCTTCCCACTTCACGAGTTACCTGCCCTAGAAAAACTACAAAGGACGTGGGTTCGGGCTTTTTTGAGTCCGCAGCCTCTGGATGACATTTGTCGATATTTTGGGGTGAAAATTACCATGTACTTCGCATGGCTAGGACACTACACCACCGCTCTTATCGTTCCAGCTGTAGTGGGTGTCATATACTGGGTAAGAATAAAGATTATTTATTGGAGATAACAGGAAGGTTTATTACAAATGTATTGATTTTGAACTCAGAGGACTATATAAATAAAGTTATCTGAATATACAGGGTGTCTTAAAGTTCGCGCGTACGGATCACATACACTCGCCGCCGAATCGAAAGCCCCTGAACCGAAAACCACTTTCATGGTCGTTCACGCTTCATTGATTCTGTCCCCCGCCCCTGAGCGTCCCGCGACGGCGCC
>JBAGKK010491275.1:0-15764 GCA_037177015.1 Euceroptres primus
TGTCCCATCTACAATTAACAAAGTTTTATCGACTGCGAGATCACTACAGTACACGTAAGTATAATTTAATTTCATCTGAATAAAAACGCAAATTAAATATACGTATTTTTCAGTGCCGGAAAAATTGGGGGTTTGTACTTAGAAAAATTTCAGAGCCAGTCGGCCATTTTCAAAGTGGTTTATCCAATACCCTTAAAGAGGATTTTTACGGTTATATTATGAGTCAAAAATTAAGGATAAAGAAATATTATAATTCGAAGTTTCTGAAGATAGTTTTTTATTTTAGAAATTTTATCGTTTTATGATAATAAAGAAAGTATATTGAATAATATGTACACTTCACCACGCTTCTTCAAATGTGCTGGCTGTTGTACTCACAAGCTGCGCGGAAAAGTTTTTTTGGATATTCTGGATGAATTTTAGAAACTTTATGTTTGTCCCAAACAGTTATGAAATCGTGATGTACGGATTCCATCGCCTGTTCGCTGAAGAATCCGAGTCCCATCTGTTTCTTCTCACAAAAATGCTCAACATGGAAAAAGACTGCATGAACCTTAGGAGTGATACTGATTTTCAAAATTATGTAACTTTTTTTAAAAGCTGCAATGCTAGTTTTAAAGTTTGGGTCCAGATTATTTCCAAAACATGCTGCCACAACTTTCTTGAAGTCTTCGAAAACTTGTACATAATTGCGTAACCTAAAATTACGTCGCCGTTGTAATTGACGCAAAAGGTCCACTTTGTCCAAAAGCTTTCTACAGGAATTACTCTTAAATGCTGGACTACCGTGCGTTATTTCGCGTTCAACAGGACACAATTTGCCCATTCCAAAGATTCTTTTTCGAATTCATCCAACATATGAGCGAATAATGTGTTCGCAACACCTAGCATTAGGTGTAATTCTGGTGGAGGAATAATCTCAAAGAACGTTTTGTCTCTGTTAGTTGTGAATAGCGGTGGATGAACACAATTCAAATAGTTTTGCGCTTGTAGTTTTGAAGTCCCTGCTTCACGTCAGTTCATGTAGTTCTGCAATCTGTTGCCAATCGTTCTGTAAGTCCCACATTGTTCGAGTTGATGTTTTTCCGCATAGCAACACGTAGATGGATGAAGGCTGCTGTGAGTCATAATGCCCACCAGGATGTTTGCTAGCTTCAAATCAGTGGCGATGGTTCCTTCGAATTCATTGATATTCAATGCAGACCATAGTTGCGACTCATTTTCATAATTTTCTTGCGAACATGGAGCTAAGGCAAGTAAAAATAATTTTTTCACGCTGAAATCCTTGCATCGTTTTGCGGAGATTCCCTGATCATACCTTGATCTTGCCAGTACACATTTTTCGTTTTCCGTTGACTCAATGGAAAGATAAACTTTCAAAAATTCGTCACCTCCATCAATTCGAAATTTTAAATGTGTCCCGAGTGACTTGTCGTTTTTCTTGGATGTACTGAATGAAAGCACTCAGATCTCTACAATAAACTACTCCTTCAGTAGCTTTGCATCAGCTTTGACATGCACGAAGTCAAACTCCTTATAGCTAAAATATTCGTCAATAGAGTGGGTTTTGGCTGCAAGTTTGATCTTTAACTCAAGTTCAACAACTTTTCTGTTTTTCGTAGCCACACGTAGAGCTGAAGCGATTCCCAAAGTTACATTATTGCTCATGTTGTAGTTCGTTTATATTTTTGAAAAATCCTCTGCTGAAACCAGTGGCCGCTTTGAAAATTTCTCTGAATTTTGTTTTCCAAAGCTGATTTGAAACAGCTTTCCACCACTTGGTTTAGTTAATTGTAAGTTTGATGTTTTTAAATCTTTTTCTCCGGTCACTTTTTTCTTTATTATTGACTAAATTACTTGACCCTGTACATTCAGTAGTTTCCGTCAAGCGGGCAGTCAGATTTTTTACCCGGGAAGATGAATTGCATTGATGAAGCTTACCTTTTGCAATGACAGAAAAACAGAAACTGCAGCGTTTCTCAACAACTAGGGATTTTGTTTGACCTGAGGTGAGGAAATATGGAAATATGGAATAGGTAATATGATTTAGGACATGATTAATAATATATTAGTCATATTTCATTAACTGACCGGTAATTATATTATTTAAAATATCTGAAAGTGGATCTTTCCGTTGAGACAAAGTATTCATCTGAACAAAATTTGCATTTCGCGGAGTTCTAGCCAGTTTACAAACTTTACAATAGCATTTTAAGATTTCTTTTGACCTTGTAGCTTTCATTAGTGGCTGAAAACTTAACAAATCTAAAAATTTTATATACATTTTTACCCCAGTTTTTACTTTATACACATTTCTCTTACAGGTGCTGCACAGAGCTCCAGGTAAACTGTCATTGTCCGTATAGTTTTTAAACAAAGCTTCCAAGTCAGACTTTAATTGTTTTTTTATACAAAACATTTGTTTGGTTCTTCCAAAACGTAACAAAAAAAAAACTTTATTACGATTTTCATCATGTGTGTACGCGTGATCTTTCAACGTTTTCGTATTTTATACACAATATTTCACAGTTACACTATTAGTACAAACATCCTGAAAATAAGGTTATAAACAATTGAAGATCGGATCTGTCGGTAGTGCAGCATTCAATTTTACCGAAAAATGATAAACTTTTGATAAAATATAAACCAGTTATAATCAATATAAAACCGTGGAAAACCCAAGGTTTCCTCTAAAAATTGGAAAATAGAGCTGAACAAACAAAACAAAACGCCACGCCATAACGCATGTATGACCAGTTGTTGTGTACTCTACAATTATGTGAGCTTTGTGACAATTTAAGTCTGAATTTGGTATGTGGAATTGATCGGGAGTGCATCGTAAAATCAGGCAAGCAATATATGATAATTGATTCCAATTATTTTTGCGTGGGTCGTCGAATATAAACAGTTGAAGTTTTTTGGTGGCTTTCTAACCTCAAAGTGTATACTGACAGTTTTAAAAACGTTGACTTAGAGTGCTTGGCAGAATACGGCAGTAAGCGGTCTTTGCAGTGTGATAACCGGATTAATAACATTAGTCGCTTCATGGCTTGTATTTACAAGCGTTAAATAGAGACACATATCGGGGACTACTGTGTTTTTCTATCTAATTCAAAATGTCTGATAAACCGGATGCCTTTAGTATGGACTCATTGAACCCTAATAAGTTAATGTGTCATTATAAAAAATGTTGTGATGACAACACAGTTATCAACTCCATGAATGTGTATAATTGCATAGGATAAAAAAAGTCGTATCATAAAGTTTGTGCTGAGAAGATGAGGAAGAAGAAAGACGGTACTTTGGTTGCATGCTGTGGATCCAGGGCACAGTCGCCTGCAAATTCTAATTGCAGCGATAATAAGAGTATTTCTAAGGTCAAACTATCAATTGATAGCATTAAAGAGGATTTTAAGGTTACAGAAGATAAGGTAAACAACATGGATATACGTATATCTACTTTAGAAGAGAAACTGGACGTCGTTGAATTGATAAACTCTGAAAATTTTATCGACTCGCATGCTGGGCCGAGCAATTGTACATCTTGTTTAAACGAAATGAAGGATAGAAACAGTCGGAAAAACAAATTGCTAATTTTTGGATTATCAGAAGTTGTTGAAGGGAAATCTGTGGCACTGAGTAAAGAGATTGAGTTTGAAAATTTGATTAAAGTATTACGCTGTGTTGATCCCTAATTTGAATTAAATAGGAAGTCCTTTTATAGAATCGGTAAAAAACTGCAGAACCTGACAAATGTCAGACCCGTCAAAATTATTATGGATTCAGAACTGCTTGCGAGAAAATTACATAAGAAATTCTCCCCTCGCATTTAAGGACAAGGAAAAGCAGAAACTTCTAGCAGGAATTCGGTGTGCTCCGGATCGAACCAAGTTGCAGAGGGAGGAATACAAGATGTTAACACTGGAACTGCAGAAGAGAATGACGGAAGGGGAGCCAGATTTCCGTATCACATATCGACAGGGTCTTCCGGTAATTATAAAACAGGCAAACAAGAAGAAAGTATTGGAGACAACTCAGGTCAATTCGATAGAAAAAACTTACTATCAAAATGTCAGAGGATTGAATACTAAGATTGATCGAGTCTGGCTGTTATCTTCTACCAATCATTTTAATTTAATCTTACTTACAGAAACATGGTTAAGTTCAAGAATTTTTTCTATTGAATTATTTGAAGGTAAGAAGTTTATTTGTTATCGCGATGATAGGCAGGAAACGGTTGGTGGGGGGGGGTTATCTTTAAGATCTGAAAAAAATAGATATTTCTAGTATAAAAGCTGTATGTCCGAATATAAATATCATTGCTTCTAAAATTTCTGACACTTGCTTTTCTATTTTAGTTGTTGTGGTATGCATCCCACCTGCTTTGAAAATAAATCAATATGTTAAATTCTTGGACGAATTGGCAGTTTTAGGTAGCTTACATAACCTTAAAATTTTAATTGCTGGTGATTTTAACACTAAAAACTTCACTGATTCTTACCAAGGTATACTGGTAGATGAAAAATCTGATTATTTAACGGAATTCGCTCAATCTTTGAATTTACATCAATACAACTTTATACTTAATAAAAATAAGAGATGTCTTGATTAAATATTTGCAAGCATGAATTGCTCTATAATAAGTGCCTACGATGTAATGGTGCCGGAAGATGATCACCACCCGAATTTAACTATAAGCTGCGAATGCGTTCAGACAAACAACTTAGTTAAATTTAAGATGAATAGAATTGAGAATTTTAATTTGAGTAAAAGGGATTATGTAACACAATATTCAAATATCGCTATGAATGATTGGGGTAACCTGTATGAAATGCAGGATTCTGAATATGCTTGTGCATATATTCACGAGAAAATAATAACTCAATTGAAAAAGTGTATCCCTATGTTTGCAGGTAATCCTCCGAATAAAATGTATCCTATCTGGTTTTAAAATGATTAAAAAAATTATATTAGAATAAAAAACAATCTAAGAAATAAAGTCAATAAATCGACATAGGAAATAAATACGCTGGGTGAAGTATGTAAACAAATAAAGAAATTGTCTCATAAGGATTATAAAAACTATATTTTATAAGCGGAAAAAGCATCAAATCCGGGGAAAATTTGGAATATAATATCTAAGTTCAAAAATGAGACCCGTATACCAGGTATGATGTCATTTGAGGGTCGGGAGTTATCTGATGAGGATGATATTGTTGAGGCTTTTGCAGAATTATTCGATATTGTTTATATGAAAGATAGCGATACAGAATGTGGGGGATTGTGCAAATTATCTAAGAGATAAGATTACTTTGGTGATTGTGTTGAAATTTCAACATCACAAGTTGAAGCGGCGATAAAAAGGCTAAATAACACAAACACAGCAGGTACAGATAAAATACCTAGCTTCTTGGTTAAAGACTGCTATCCGGTTTTATCAGAACCTCTTACATATATTTATAACTTAGTCTTGAAAACAGGTATTTACCCAGGGTTGTGGAAGGAAACAAGGGTACGTCCGGTCTTTAAGGGGGGTGACAGATCTGACATAAAAAACTATAGACAAATTTCAATTGTAAGCAACTTTTCAAAAATTGTTGAAATGTGTGTTGCAGAAATATTTATGTTTTATCTGAAGCCCTGTTTAATATCTTAACAGCATGGATTTGTTCCTCAAAAATCTACGGTAACAAAAGCCGAATTCACAGAATAGCTCGAAAGCTCACAGAGCTCACAAAGCTCATAGAGCTCGAAAGCTCTGATTGAGGGTGAGGAGGTTGATGCTATTTATTTAGACTTTTTTAAAGCTTTCGACAAGGTCAATCACAAAATAATGATAGATAAGTTGCACAATCTTAACTTGCCTGACAATCTACTGTCTTTATTAGATGATTTCTTAAAGAATAGGAAACATTTTGTTCAGTATGCTGGTCATGCGTCTAAAGCTTATCAGCCTTCATCCAGTGTACCGCAAGGCTCGAATTTGGGTCCTATATTTTTCATTATATACTGCAACGACATAAGTTCTGAGTTATCCGCAAAAATTATTCTATATGCTGATAATACTAAGATATTTCTAAAAATTAATAGTATGAGGGATTGTGTTCTTTTACAGGAAAACCTTGATAAATTTCATCGTTAGTGTCTAGATAATAAACTTCCGCTAAACTTAAATAAATGCGTTGTAATAACTTACTCAAGGTCAATGAATCCAATATTGTTGAATTATGAAATATATAATGTAGCACTGTGTAGAGAATCAAAAATTCGTGATCTGAGAATTAAGTTTAACTCGCATCTTCGTTTTAAAGAATACATAGATGATTGTATAAAACAGGCAAATAAAATGTTAGGTTTTTTGATACGCGCATGTAAAAACTTCAAAAATACGGCCACTATAACAATATTGTACAATAATTTGGTTAGAACATACGCGACTATTATTTGGGCACCTAAGTTTGCTTCGCATATTGAGGCAATTGAAAGAATACAGAAAAGATTCCTACGTTATCTAGCATTTAAGGAAGACGAGGTGTACCCTATTAGGAGCAGCTCTTATCTGTCTTTGTATACTATATTTAACTTAATGACTTTGGAACTTATGCGCACTCTATAGTATCTAAATTTTATGTACAAAATTCTTCAGAGGAAAATTGATTGTCCTTACTTACTTGGATGCTTACAATTTCGGGTGCCTCAGTATGACTCGAGATCCAACCCTCCGTTTTATATAAAAAATGAGAAAGCACGCAGTGTTTGTAATTCACCAATGTATGAAATGTGTGTGAAGATCAATGGGATGTGCTTGGCACATGATAATTCATTCGATTTAGATAATTCTACGATATATAAATTCAATACAATTGCGAGAAAATATGTATTAAAACAAGAAACAATAGTGCATGTTAGAACAGCGGATTTTATTCATAATTGAGCATGAAAACAGAAATTTTGAATAAGGTGAATAATTAATTTTAAGTTAATACAATAAAATAGAACTGTAATCATGTTTCAATTAAACGAATTCAAAATAGAAATAATATATTCCTTATAATGTCTTTGGCAATGTAATTGCACTTTTGATGTCACGATTCATTTAATTGATGTTTAAAAATAGAATAGACTAAAATGAACCCTGTACTTGGCTATGTAGCTGCTGGGAGTCAATAAAGATGAAATGAAAATAAAAATAAATAAAAATAAGCAGGTCATTTTATAAGCAATTTTTCTGAGGAACAATTGTGTTCTCTTGACTTTTTTTCATATCTCGCCTCGTTTTCGAGAAAACATTGAAATTTCGATTTTTTGATATTTAAAACGATTTTTTTCAAAAACGGCCCTGGCAAAGATTTTGGTTTTTATCGGAAAATAGTTGAGAGACATCCTAGATACAAAATCAAGAAAAACATTTGCAGTGTTCGCACCTTTAGGTTAAAGTCATTTCAGACGAACCATGGCTATTCTTTTAACAATTAATAATCGGTAAAATAATTCGTCTCGTCAAAAGGAATAAATTTGGTGTTTATAATAAAGCTATATTTCCGAAATTGAGAAACTTTCTCTGATAGAAACGTAAAAATAATTTTAATTATATATATATATTATAAATATAATTGTCAGTGTTGGGGTGTAACTCGTTACAAGTTATGAAGTTCCTCAAAAAGTTATAGTTCCAGTAACTTTTGCAGTCACTTAGTTACTTTTTTAAACAAGTAACTTGTAACGTAACTTAGTTCTTTTTTATCAGTAACTTGTAACATTAATTTTAGATACTTTGAAGTTTTTTTATACATATTTTATACGTGCAAAATTTAAAAATAAACTTATTTAACCATGTGAAAATTATAAAAAAATTTTCTTATTTTAATGCCAGATTTTTTCTTGTAAATTTTTATTCACTTTTATTCACTTTTATTAATATATTGTTATCAAAACACAGTTTTTGTCATTAAGAAAAACTAAAGTAACTTAAAGGGAACTTGAAGTTACTTTAGTCAATAACTGGAAAATATTAAGTAAGTTAGTAATTTTATTGCTTCTAAAAGTTTACAGATACCTTATAGCAAGGGGGATAGCCATTATACAATTATACATAATTATGAACTTATAGTGCAGTTGCACTTAGTACACGCAGAGCACTCCGTTCATTTATTCTTCCTTCGAGGAGTGTGAATCTTCTGGTTGTTTGAATCCTTGCTTAAAAAATTGTCCAGGATTGGACGGGCATTATTCCTGGAACCATTTCCTGAACGTTTCACCTCTTCCAAATGATCCTCATAATCTGGTAATTAAAGATGGTTTTTTATCACAGAGAGAATTATTTGAAAATTGAAACCATACGATCAACATCTGTTAACATAACGAGAATTATTTCCTTCATATCTTCGTTCTCTTCTTCTTCTATTCGAAAGAAGATCACATTATTTTTTCTCACCTGTCTTTCAAGGAAATCAATTCTGCGGTCTTGACTCGCCATCTCAGACTTTATATATTTGTTTCAGAAGATGTTCAAGTTGTCGACTAGCGAAGTTAGATATGTATAGTCGATGTACTGACGGTTTCTTGATCTACTAGTTCAGTTTTAATTTTCCAAGTATAGAAAACTTTATTTAAAAAACTTCAAGCTTTCGCCCGGCGACGCCAAGCCTCCTCAGGAAGAACATGACAGTAAGGAAAAAATCAAACGCTATAAAAATAACAGGATCTTACGTTATAAAAATACAGAATGAGGACAAAATCTCATAAAGAAGCAGAACAACAAAATTTGTACTTACATAATAGATACGGAAAAATTCTTTTTGAAATTGCAATTGCCGACAGTTACAAAAACCGCTATTAAAATGAATCCAATATAACAAAAGATTAAACAATACTTTAATTAATTTCACTCCTGGACAGGCATGAAGCATTTTATTAATAAATTTACAACAAATATTGATCAGCTATCCACATTGCAAGCATGCCTGTCCAGGAGTGAATGGCAGAGACAAACATAACCTATATGTGTAAAGGAAGATGTGACCCCTTTCGTGCGTAGATAGAAGTGAACGCAGGCGCGGCAAAATTTGAATATTTAACATTTCCTATAATCGTTAGTTAAGGTATATATCACGTTATGGTTATGGTTACGTTATGGTATATATCACTTAAGAAATTAGTATCAGATCTTTCGTTTACAGCATTATTTTGTTTGACAAAACGAAACATTTCTTTAAATTTACGTTTATTATAACATCGTTCATTTGTGTTGCCATCACTTCCAATAATTCCAATTGGAATTCACAGATGTAGCGATATTCGAGATCAAAGTTTCCAAGGAGAAACTAACCAACAACTAGAAAAAATTGCTTTTTTTAGCTCAAAATCGTAGAAAAACTTCACTTAACAAAATCATTTTTTCAGCAGGGACATCCCCGACAATCCACCTCTTAGTTGGTAGCTGCTGACAGTATTTTTTATGAAAATTCACGAAAACTGAGATGAGCGAAATGACACGCGTTCTCTCTAACTGACTGCATAGAAGTGCCCCCCTTTGGAGAAAAATATAAAATCAAAAAAATATATTTTGTCCTATCTGATCTGGCTCAAAACTGGAAAAATTTTGGACATCACGTGGGCCTATAATTCCACCAAATTTCGTGACACTAGCTCAACTCGTTTGCGAGATATAATTAAAAAGACATTGTTGACACACACAGGCGCGCGCGCACACATACGGACATTTTTTAAAAACCTTATTTTGGGATTCTTGGGCTCAAATTAGGTCGAGAAATGTCAAAAAATGAGATTCGAACATTATCATCGTTACTAAGCTTCCTTTATAAGGAAGCAATTATGCGCTAAATAGTCGCAGATTCAAAACAATATGTCAATTTTATTAAAATATATTGCACTCAGAAAAATATTTGCTTGATTCAGAAAAATTATAACGTTGATATATAGGGTCAAACAAATGTTGGTTTGATTCAAACAAATTCTTTATTTGTCCTTCTTTATTTGATTTGAATAAATTTTTATTTAGATCGAATAAATCTTTAGTTTAAATTAAATAAAATTCTTGTTTGCTTTAAAGACTTGTGGTTTTAAATGAAGTAAAGATTTTTTTTTTAAACTTTAGTCAATTTAATAAATAATTTTTTAAACTTTTTAATTTTGTGGTTCAGAAGTGTTAACTGTAAGACACCACTTTTTTAGACTGACTGTCGGAATACGCGGGATGCGTAACGACGGTACTGCAATATGTTTCTTTATTGCGAGAAGGATCCTTCTGCGCCATTTGCGTTTTTCTAAGGAACTGTCGTATACGGATTATAATTTTTATTTGTTTCAATTAAAAAGGTAGATATTTTTGATTGATTCAAATGAAATAAATGTTTTTTTAATTGAAACAAAAAATTTTTTTCTTTCAATAATATGATATCAAACAAATTTTCTTGTTTGATTCAAACAAATATATTTCTGAGTGTGTAAAAAACCTCACATTTCGATTTAATTGTTTTTTATTTACCAAAAACAACACAAGGAATGACTAAAGTCTGTAGAACAAACTTATTTTTCTAAGCAAGTTCTAAAAAATAATCATTTGACACTTTCTTATATCTTACGTTGTTTCTAAATTTTGACTAAAATATGAATGGAACAGGTTAAAATTATATTTCTCTAAGGATAATAAAATTTTATGCTGTCACAAGAAACCAAAAAGGATGCAAATTAACAAGTTTTACAACTTTAACTTCAAAATTTTTCTTTGAAAGTCTATTTTCGAAGATAAGCAATACCAAATTGTTGACATATATTTAATTTGTCTTAAAATAATTATTTTGCATTATAATTTTACAAAAAAGTCTTATCAGCTATTGAATGACATCATAAAATTATATTATTTTGAGAAAAACACAGTTTTTACCTGTTTTATCCATATTTCAGTAAAAATGTTGAAAATAGCGATATGTGATACATTTGCCATAAAAGTACAGATCTAGAAAAAAGCAAATTGGAATCAAGAAGAAATAATACCAAACTTTAAAGAAAATTTTCGACAACTTTTTACCAATCTATGTGATGGCATGATGATAAAAAAAATAGATTTACCAATCTATTTTACATTGGTAAAAAGTTTTCGAAAATTTTTTTTCATCAAATCTGTCAAATACATGGCGACTAGTCTTATTTGTTTTGAAGAGAAATAAGACCTCCGATTTTGTGACCTGATTTGATATGGATTTAGTCTAATTAATTCGTGTTTGATGACACGCCCGGTGTGATTGAATAAAGGCGCGCATAACACATGTATAATAAACAAAGTTCTATTATTAGTTTAACTAATGAAATTTTAATAAGCATTGTATTTCGACTTTATTTAACTTACATATTTTTTTCACCTATTTTTCACCTATTTTTGCGAAAAAGTTCACCTTTCACCTTTTTTAACGACAATAGGTACTGTGATGACTATAATTCGTATTTTTTTGGTATTTGTATATGTAGGCGGGGGAGCCCGAGAGGTCCCCCCCTGGCATGGCACTCAGACTTTCTATAAAGCCCATTGTGTCATACCCGTGTTTTATTCTCAAAACAGTTTCCAACCTTCTGAAATTGTACCTCTCAGGCGCCAGGCATACTCCATGACACAGTGAATGACGCGGACCTCTTTGCACAGAAAAGTGAGCCTCATCCACACAAACGGCGAGGCTTTGGTGGACGGAGCAGACCCTCTGAGGTCACCAGTTAGATGCACAAATTCAGCGCACTGCCCTGGTGTGTTATGAATGTGTATGTCCCCCTCTCTCTCCCTCTCGCCCCTCTCCCAACCACCCTCACCCATCTCTCTCTCTCTCTCTCTCTCTCTCTCTCTCTCTCTCTCTCTCCCGATCCCCAGTCCTCCTACTCGGAAGCCTGACATGCTATCGCCTGAGCCACCAGGACTCTGTGATTACTATAATGTTCTTCCTTAATAAAGACGAACGTTTGAAAATCTTTAATTTGTTTTTTATTCAAATTTCAGAACCCCTTTATCTTTTGAATTTGCGTCATATGATTGAAATTTCCTCTTTTGTTGTTCCATTACTCTAAAACAATGGATTTAAAATACGTAGTTCACACAAAATAACAAAATACAAACGATACGCATTTCGCGTACCACAAATGTCATTTGCACATTTGTCTCATTGTATTCGCGCATAACACGTATGTGCGAAATAAATACGGTAACTTGTTTATAATTAGAGAAGTGCAGTTATCGAGCTGAAATTTTAGGAAATGTTAAAGAATATATTGAGGCATAGATGTTTGGTGCGTTTCAGATGTTAGTTTGAAAAAATAATTAAAAAAAAAAATCAAAATCAAAACGCACCAGTCATCGATGCCTTAATGTATTTTTTATCATTTCCTAAAATTTGGGCGCGATAAATGCATTTCCCTAATTATGAACAGGTGAAAAAAATACATGGACAGTCGCTTATTTTTGAAGTTTACACGTATTTAATGCCCTTCAAGATTTGAAAAATTCTTTCACTTATTACACTCATTAATAGGGTAGACCGAAAAAATTAAAAATTGGGAATTTTGAAAAAAGCCTACGGTACAAAGTTGTCTCGTTATCGCAAATAAGAAACCATAATGACTTTCTGAAATAAAAAATGATCCTACAGTACCTTACTGAGGTCAAAGATTTTTAATGTTAGGAATTTTTATTTTCTATGGATACGGAAATTATGACCATTCTTTATGTACAGGTTTTGGTGTCAATTACAAATAAAAAATTCCAATTGAAAACAAAAAAATTTTGTTTGATTTAAAGTTGTTTAAAAATCAACGAAATTTATCTTTTTAAAAAGATTTGGTTAATTTTTATTAAAATCAACATTTTTAAAAAAGTTTTGTATGACAAGTCTTCAATTAACATTGGAGAAGCAAGCCATAATTTTCTTAGACTTCACAGCTTTTAAAAAATCCTAAATTTAGTGATTCTTGATTATTTTTAAAAACTGTAGTCTAAAAAGAATTTTTATTACAGTAAAATTGTAAGTAAAAACTTTAGTAAAAACACTTTAGTAAAAATATTCTCGCTAATTCAAAATTACCGAGCATGTAAATAAAATTTTTGTCATCTTAAACAATAGCCTATGAAATTACAAATAAATGTAAAAGAGCTAATAATTAAATGAAATATAAATATTTATAATTTTATATAAACATTTCATAATTATAAAATATTACGTGAGTTGATTTGTTAATCTATTTTTAAAATGTTAAGTAATTTTATCGTCATTGTGCATGTCTAACTTGAGCTGTATGCCAATCGAATCGAAAAAACCGATCCGATCGGCTTCAGCATCGCGTCGATGTCGAACTTTCGACATTCGACGCAAGGTCGATCGAATCGAAAAAATAGATCCGATGGGCTTCAGCGTCAATGTCGAATTTTCGACATTCGACGCTGAAAATCGGAAAATCGGTCCGATCAGCCTCAGCGACGATGTCGAATGTTCGACAATTGACGCGTGCAGAGTCGGAGCGGTTTTTTTTGATTCGATCGGCCGTGTATCGAATGGTTGATTTTTCGACATTCGACGTGCGTAAATTTCGATTCTAAATCGAATCAAATTATTTTGTACACCTTTAACTTAAATATAACGCATCGCAATCGTGGGTCTTCACGCTCTGCCAAAACGCTTACTCTAAGGAGATTTCAAAACCATCCATATGCAAAGTCTGTTTAAAAAAATGAAAACACTTCTTTGAAAATTTCTTCTTCGAATTAGTGAGTATTGTTAATGTTAATTAATAATTAATAATGAATTATCAAATGACTTTCAAAGTATTTATCAAGTCCTCATTTAAACTTCTAAGATCTCTGTAGTATTTTTAGTCCTTTGTCTGGCAGCGTCTCATTTTACGATCGTTCGACAAAATAGTGCAAAGATAGTGCTCAAGAGTCAAGATTTCGTCAGCGTGTTTTATCGAAAAATTATTTTGCGTTATAAAGATGTGGTTCCGCTGTCCACTTTTCCACTAAAACAGAGATTTGTTAACGCGATATACAAATTTGACCTAGGAGGATCATCCAAGTGGGATCAAAATGAAGGCTGAAGCGAAAATAATCGCAATAAACGATAAGTATTTCTAAGTTATTCAAAAAAGTCTTCCCTGATTGCCTAAAAATATTGAGTTTTCAGGTCATATGTCTTATTAACCTCAAAATTGCATGTGCGCATATTTCAGAATTTCAAGCATTCGTATTCAAAACGTATATATCGCAAAGTATTTTTCGTCCAAGACATAACCTAAAATTTGGGAGTGTCAATATAATACAGTCGGACCTGTACCATTTCAAGATTTAGGGAGGAGTATTGAAAAGATATAGGTTGCTCGGAGGGAAAATCTGAAGTTGCGCAGTAGGTATTTGCGCATACACGTATGTAAAAGTTACTTTAAAACTGGAAAAGATTTCAAAAGATTTACAACAAAATATATATTTTTTAAAATTTCACATGAAAGATTTCAAGCTTTTTAAGGATTTTGAACGGTTTTTATATAATAAAAAATTTGCCCTAAGATTCCTGTGAAAATTTTTAATGTCTTGTTATTTTGAAAAATTAATTTCAACAGAATACTTTTAAAAAATTAAAAAGAAAATTTTAACGGACAAATTTAGCAATTAAACAATTAATATTACTTAGGAAAAGAATTAAGTAAATTTAAGAGAATATGAGATATTTTATTTTGAAAAATTAGTTTTAAGAAAATATTTTAAAATATTTCAAAATATTATCAAAAACTTATTAAATAAAATAATATTAGTAAATATTAGTAAAACCATGGCGATCGGTACCTTCGTTACAGAGTCAGCGACCTCCCCGAGAGCAACCCTGGCCACAGGTGTGCATGGTCCCAGCGATGGTGATTTTAAGAAAAACAGTATAGTCCACGTTGGCAGTCGACCAGTCAAAGCTCAAGACTCGAATGGCGACGATCGCCACCTCGCGCAACGACGTTCGCTCCCGAGGCTACCGCAGCGCTCGGTGTGGTTCTACGGCACCATACGCTACCCCGCGCAAGATACAAAATTTATAATTCGTAATCGGGATAATGTCGCGCGTAGGTAACGCCGGTACCTGGTGTTCAGAGACTGCGCTAGTTGTCTGCTATCGTTAGCTCACCAATCGTTCGAAACCGCGAAACGCCGCCGGACTTTTAAGCATTATTACCCACGCTTTTGAACACCACGGGAATCACTTCCATGGTATATACGTGGGTGATTATTCCAACGGAGAACCAGTGTGTCCCCCTGCAGCATTCTACCAGGTGACGTCCTTAGTGCCGCGATGTTTAGGTAGCCGTTGACTCCCACCAGCTGTTGTCCTAATGAGGGTCAACGACCTTCATTTAAAATGGTCATGAAAATAAGAACATCAAATCAGTGAGTTAACAAACAGTCAAATTCTGACTCTGGTTGGTACGAGACGAGAACTTGGAGACCTAACCTCTCTGGATTTACCGTAGGGCAGTGCCCACTTATACAGGTGATTTATACGATTTATTTACATTATCTCAAAAAAAAAGAAGAAAGATGTGTCAGTTGACAGGTCGACTGGGTACAACCACCCGACCTGTCAACTCAAGTCTACAGGACTCGCATTGATTCGAGCCTGGAGCTTTATTTTTTGAAGGGATGAAAATAATACCGACTTCAAATTCAATTTTGAATTCATGATACGTAACGCCAGTACGCAGTACGGCGTTACAATATATATATATATATA